>JAODAL010071397.1:0-15540 GCA_025379985.1 Phyllomedusa bahiana
TCTGCCTGTTTTGGTTTTGTACCCTGAACAAACCAACCCAAACCCCCGCATCGTATAAAAGTTGCTTACCTGACGCAAAGCAGGCCAACCCAACCATGGGTAAAACCCTCATAAAAACCGCAGCATTAAGGGGAGGCAAACGATACCGGAAGAGAGGCGAAGGAAAATTTTCCCCAAATTCCTTTTTCAAAACACTATCTGACAGAATAATGCATGATAAAGACATCTGGCTCAAGTATCGCAAAACTAATTTCAAGTCCGGGGCAAAATTCAGCCTTCAACTCGACAAACCACAGACGTTTCTAATCAACCGTTTGGTTTGTTTTCATGCGCTATGTGAAAGAAACAAATAAAAGAAGATTTTTATTTTGTGGGCCCCTTTTTCAACAACAACTAAGGCAGCCGATGTGAAGAAGCTTGGGGAGATTTCCTCAAACAACAATCTTTTATGGATAGGTTTCGCAGTTTTGTACGGAGGGACCCCCGTATGGAATGTTTTGATAGTGCGAAAAAGGGGCTCTGATGCACTGCATCTTCATGAGCTGTGTAAAGGGAAGGGGCTCTAATTTCGGGGTACCCGAAACCATTCTAATTTCGTGTTATCACAGGACAGGTGCTGATTCATGTTTTTGCCCATGCGGTGGATTAGCCCTGTTTTTTGCAAGAGCACCAACTTGCATGCAGATTGTTTTAAAAAATCCTGAGTTCATTCTCTTTTAGGTACATGGCTAAATAAATTTCAGCCTAAAATCTTCAATCAGCAGATCGGGGGTGGTGGAAAAACAAAAATGGAAGCAGAAAAAAACCAAATTTTAAAAAAAACTACCGTTGGGGGAAACGATGAAAAAGAAACAATAACTTCGCAACTTTCCCTTCTGGAGACTGTGTAATAAGATCAAATGTGTCTGGAATCGGAATTTTTCTGTACCCATAATGAAGCAACAATTGCCACATTTAGATAGTTTTGCAAAGTCCTCGACGCATTTTTCCCACAAGAGAGACATACCACAGGGGAAAGGACAGCCGTTCACGTTTGCTGTTGAGACAGCAGTTTTAAATTATAATACTCGACGAAGTCATGAAATTCAGCAGAGCCAGGTTCAACGCAACTCTTCAGAAAACAACCTCAAAACGTTTTGGTGTCGACATTAAAAAACCCCCAAATTTATTGCTAAAAAAAACCCGGGATTTTTTTTATACCATTTTTACAACATATCCGCAACAACCCTTTTTTAGGATGCGGACTAAAAAACAAAGAAAATGAACAACTTTTCTGGTAAAGACAGAGATAGCACTTCCCAAAGGTGAAGCCACGCAAATCTGAATTTGTCTCTAAAAAAACAACACGAAGTCACACTGTTTTTGCGGGTATGTAATTTTTGTAGTTCATGCACGGGTTTGGTTTTTTTTTTTCTTTGATCAAGGGGATGTTCATGCAGGGTTCATTTTGTGTACCAGTAAAAAAACATTTCCTATTCTTAAATTTTGGAAAAAAATCATAATTATTTACACTAAAGAAGGGTTCGGGGAAAGTGCAATGAAACTGGTGGTTCGGGACCCCCCCAAACAAGTTTTAAAACCCCTATCTAAAACCCCAAAGCTTTTTTTTTCTATGTCATTTAAAGCTTGAAAGGTAAGGAAGTCCCTCCAAACCTGAGCCTGGAATTTTGTTCCATCTCATCCAATCCGCAGATTGTGGCCCCCCAGCCAACATCATTTAAATTTTTCAAAATTCTTCTTGATTTACAGGCCCAGATTCCTGCTGACAAAAAAACTTCTATTCAAGACGTCTTTGGTCTCCAAGATCCTGACAATGATCCAGAGATTCGTCCTGAAGTAAATACTCACCAAATCCAAGGAGATGTCTGGTTTGAGCTGTCATCGCATTGAATGCTTCTCCAAATGGCTGAAGCTCATATTTATCATCACATGGACCAAGTCAAAAGAGAATCTTCCTGGATATCACCATGTTACTACTCTCTAAGGACATTACCAGAAAGGGGTAACACCAAAGCAACTTTCTCCCTTTAAGCTTTTTAAAAAGGGTTGTTTACCAAAAGGATATACCCTCCTGTTACAAGCACTTTAGGATCCCTCTTGGGTCCGCACTGTCGTCCCCAAACGGTCTAAACAATTAGAGTGAGATTTTACTGCGTGTTGTTTGAACACGGGGGCGGGGGTTTCCATACAGATCGCCCCTGTGTGTTTCAAAACGCAAACTTTTTCCTCTTTGGGAAAAAAAAATTCATGTCAAATTTTTTTTTTAAGATGGAGCTGAGCTGTGCTTTTAAAACATGCAGCGGTGATCTGTCATGTGAACGTCAATGCGTGTCGTCATAGCGAGCAGTGATAATCTCACTGCTAATTGTTTAGATCCGTCTTGGGGACCGACAGAGTGCTTTTAACACGGAGTGCATACTCCGTGTTAACAAGCCTTAAGGGTGCAGTCCGACAACTAAGACTGTCCTGAAACTATCAGATGAGAAGTGGCAGTCATTTCAGAAGGAACTTTAATAGAACTTTCAATTTGCTTAGTCCTCCAACCACCGGACTACCTCAACAATGTCACCTGCACTAAGGACTGGGTGAATTTGCCATTGGACTACTCGTGTCCATCTATTTAGTTATTATTGCATTTTGATTGGTTTTCCCTTTTTTTGTCTTACAGGTTCCAGAGTCGTTGTTGGATCCCCAGGTGGATATTATTCCGTATTGTCCAAAGAAACATAGTGAAATCCTATGAATTTCAGATGGGGAGTGTTTTGTTCCAGCTATGGCTTCCAGTTGTCGCCATTCATATTACATGTGAATTCATGTTATGTTTAGATATGCAATGTTTGATATATATTATGTTGTTGTGTTTGCTGCCAAACTGTGCCCATTGTTTGTAATTGTTTTTATGGTTATGTCTTATGTATTTCCCCTATCACCTTGCTTCATGCATCTTTTCCTGTTCTGTGAAGTCACCTCCTGTCTTGTTTCACGGTAGACATGTTTGCATGGTGCTGAGAGGAGAAATCTTCTTGATGGCCTTTTTTTATCCTGTGTGTTATCTCAAGGTACACTGAATAAACTAGCCTAAAGGCACATCCATTGCATCCTCCTCACTGGACCTCAATATGCTTTGGAAGGGGATTAATATAATGAGTTCATTATCTACCATACGCTTGTACAGAGACTTCTCACAACCTTTCAGGGATGTCTCTAATGTATATTAGTGGCAGAATACTGCATAATATAATAGTAGTTATGTTACCTGTAATTTAGGAGGGTGTGGTGTTCTGTGTCCTGCCTTCAATAGATGACTATCACTGTTGAGAGGATCCAGGAAGTGCAGACTAACAGAAGAAACAGAGAGCAAAAGCTGCAGGAATGCTGGGAGTAGTAGCTGCTCTGTTGGGTATTGTCATTATTCTTCTTCTGATATTATTGGGAGTAACCTGGTATGAATCCTCAAAAGCGGAGTACCCACCGGGGATTGCAAATCCGGCATTACTTCGTACTGTGCATACACTTTACACCTGCATGTTCATCCTGGTGAGTCCAAGTCATGAGTCTTAGATCAAGAAATTCTTATTTGTGTTGCTTCTTTTGTTTCTACAATCTATTATATTACAAATCTCTGAATGCTGGTTGTGGCCATATCTGCACAAAGTGTTTACGCTGCACTTTGCTGCTGCAACCAGATTTTACAGTACATTGTAGTAGATGGGATTTAATAAAATTCAGTTTGCATAATACGGAGAACCCCCATAGTGTTCAGGAAGAGTGAGATATAGTCATACTATTTAGTACTGCCACAATTTACACCATTGACTGTAGTAGAGAAAACCACAGCAGATGTCATGGTGGGCTGCGGGTGCATGTGTCCGGAGGTT
Organism: Phyllomedusa bahiana; assembly: GCA_025379985.1. Taxonomy (NCBI): domain Eukaryota; kingdom Metazoa; phylum Chordata; class Amphibia; order Anura; family Hylidae; genus Phyllomedusa; species Phyllomedusa bahiana. Next base: position 3,879 of record JAODAL010071397.1, read on the forward strand.
TGTGGGGGCTGTCCAAAATGCCTCTCTGCCTAAATCAGGGAAATTTATATGAAAGAGATAGAGGACTATGAAACTAGAAAAACCATTGTAAAAGTAATTCCATAGACAAAGGCTAAATGTATTATTTCCAAAACCGATACTATTACTAAGGCAAAATCCTATTAGAATTTTAAGTTGTCTTTGCTACAATTTTAGCACGGACAATGACAATATTTCTTTTCCCATAAATTATTCTTACTGAAGTCTACAATAAATGTTGTCATGTGATAATTTTTTAAAGTCAAGAGTATTAAGCAACCACAGTGGTATAGCCAGCAGGTGTGGGGCGCTGTCAACATACTACCTTCTTGTTTTAATAAAAGGGTAAAGGAGTAAAAAGAAAGTAAAATTTGTCCCCAGATTAAGTAATGGGTTAGCTGTCTGTAAACCAGCTGCTTATATGTGAATACACATCACATGCCGATCTTGGGAACTTTATTTTTTACATACTTTAGATTGTAAACAAAAAGTTTGGATTTCATATCCCCCTATAACATAATTTATAAAATAAGTGGTCACCCCTCCCCCATTTTAGAAATAAGCATATATTCAATTCCTCAGCCTTTATAATTTATTAGGAATTTTTTGCTTATCTATCTATCTATCTATCTATCTATCTATCTGTCAAGAGCTGCTATAAAGTATTTCTTCAAAGCATTTTGGCCCTTGCCTCGTTTCCATTCCCTGTCTTGCACGGTATCAGTTACATTTCATCAGGACCTGAAAGGAGCACTACCAACATGGACCTGATGGCGCTCCTATCTATCTATCTATCTATCTATCTATCTATCTATCTATCTATCTATCTGCCTGTTTGTCTATCTGTCTGTCTGTCCATCTATCTATTTATTTTGTACTTTAGCCCGTGGCAGTCACTGTGCATATAGTAAGTGCATATATTGCTCCTCTCTGGAATCTATGCCTCTCAGTCAATAGTTGTTCAGTGATCCTATCTAGTGGAAGAAGGTAGATATGAATATATGTGGTTTCATCCTGACACGACTATCTTTGTAATACTCATTCAATTCAAGGTCATGTGCATATATGGCCATCTATTTTATATATGGCTATTTTATATATGGCTGCTATAAAGGATATCAGTAAAAATGGGACTCAGAGGTGGGATTTCTTTCCCTTGTCCTACACCAAATTTTTTAGTCTTAGGGTATGTTCACATGATGTATTGCGATACTTATGGCAAGCGCCGCAATACACCGGGTGTTTTGGAGTGACGCGCTGATTAGCGCGTCTATCCAAAGCACGATGAGGCCGGGCGCTGGCCCCATAGACATTCATTGTCAGCGGCGCATAACAATTCACATGTCACTTATCTCACTGCACGTACAATATGATCGTATTGTACGCGTGGTGAGATAAGTTACATGTGAATTGTTATACGATCGTATTGTACGCACGGGGGGACGACGCCTAACCCATGGCTCTCTGTGAGAGCTATTGATTACCATAATTGCAGTGTGCATTTCGTCGCGTATGATGCACAATATGCGGCGAAATACATGGCGAAATGTGAACTAAAATAAGCCGTGTGAACATACCCTTAGGGACTGTCTACACAGCATGGTAATTCAGTCGTTTTTTGTAGCAAATCTGTCAAAAAACAATTGTAAATCATCCCCATAGACCTCAAAAGAAAATTTGAGCTGTACCGTAGAGTATACAATTCGAATTCTCTGAGTTTGGATTTCAAATCTGAAAACTATGTCCAAAAACTTGGAACATGTGCATTCTTACCATTCTTACGAAGGATTACTGCGGGGAAATGTACTGTTCAATGTCAGTAGGCCAAATTAAAAAACTGACTGAAAAATCAACGAAAAAACAAGTGCCAAAAACTGATGGTAGAATCTGACCACTATTTTACAATTGCCATGTGGATGCAGCCTTACTGATTAGGTAACTGTGTTAGTACAGGTCTGCTTTGGAGGATTGTAGACATCTACTGAAACCAATAGATTCTCACAACTTTTAAAGTCTACAAAGTGATCCCTGTGTAATTCCTGCAAGGAAACTGAGGATTTAAGTGGTTGCCTGATGATAACTAATTGTGTAGGGGAAACCTGTGATATAGACTGCTCCATGAAGGTTATTTCTCATTTTCTTTCTATTCTCTATAGGGGAAAGTTCTTGATAAACTCGGAGTATGGAGCACTACAGGGCTTTTTCTCTTTATGGAAAAAATGTATCTGCCTAAGCAGAGCGATGATCCAGAGCTCTTCAAGAAGGACCTACAATTTGAAGGAGTTCCGGTGAGGGTCTACCAGCCCCGATCTCCATCTGCTGGTTGCAGAAAAGGAGTCATGTTCTTTCATGGAGGAGGATTCATGTCTGGAAGCATTGGTAAGTCGGTCTAACCTTGTGCTTCCAAAGTTGGTCACTTACAACAGTTCATTTCTCAAACACCTACCATTAGGAGACAGTCACGAGGGCCCAATACACTTTAGATTGTTCATGGCTCCCACTGAAATGAAAAGGTTGGATAATATAGTAGAAATTGGACCCCACTGTACACAAAATGTATTCTGTGTAGTGTATGTTTCTCTGACTGTCTCTGAATGCAAGAAAGAAAAAAACAGCTTTCAATCCAGCTGACAACATAACCAAAAATGTCTCCTGATAAGTAAACAGCACAAAAGGAGGTTTGGTACAGCTCACCGTTCGAATGCATGGTACAAAAACAGCAGCATGGAATGTAATTGAAGGAAAAAGCCAGCGTCCACTTGAAATTTTGGAAAAATAACATCTACTTTTATTCCAAAATGATTAAAAACAGGCACTGAACATGAAGATGATGAAGAGGAACAAATGCATGGCAGTAAGAGATATGGAGAAGTAGTCTAGCCTACGCATTTCGGACACAAGTGTTCTTACTGATGGCTTAACTAAAGACCTAAAAGACCGCATTTAAATAGCCATAGAGAGGAGACATCCTCTGAAACATACAAATATATTATAAACACAATTAAACAAAATACCATATCTAATAAAAACATACATTAACAAAACACAAGAAGAGGTCAATAATGTAAAATTAAATCAGTTCAATAATTTAAGCCTGCAGGGAATGATGTATTTAAACATAGAATCCAAAAAGCTTCTCTGTCTAGAAGGCCTTTTCAGACCAGAGAAGCTGAAAGAACTCCAATCTCCCGCATGAACATAAGAAAAATGTTTAGAAACATTTGAAGGATTTGAAGCATGTCTGTTAAAAGGCGTCACGGAGATGTTCAGGTATTCTCATATTTAATTTGTGAGTGGTGGAACCAACGTAGGATTTCTGACAAATGGAACAAGAAATACAATCTACAACGTAGGTGGAGTTACAGTTAATAAACTGCTTACTTTTTGAAGTTTTTTTTATATATATAGTATTGGAGATTTCTTTTTTATTTTCTGCACATTTACACACGCTGCATCTAGTGCCTCCACACTTATAAAAACCGCAACAGGATAACCAATTATGATGTAATGTATTTTGTTCCTGAACTAAACTGGGTGACAATAATTTGCCTAATGTAGGTGCTTTTTTTTGCAGAAAATCTGCAACCATTTTTTAACAAAGAATATAGCACCTTATCCTGCTAAAATATACTGTAGGCAAATGTCTGTTGATAATGTTTTTATAGAAATAGCTCGGGTAAGCATCTGATAGCCTCTAGAACGCAACCAGTGACAAATATTAGCATGTCCTTATAAATACAATCGGAGCTTAAAGAGGTTTTGCCACAATCTAATGTTGACGTGGGATCCTCCAAAATGGGTATTTAATCACTTTTCAAAATAAATATGTGATTAAAAAAAAGTGAAGCCTCAGAGAGCTGGAGCGTGACTTAGATGCCCTTAGTTTCCTGACTGTTTACATTAGCTATGACCAGAAGCTGATCTGGCAAGCTCCTGGCAGTGCTTGCGTTGTTTGCACTTCTTATCTGATGGCAGGACAATTTATAGTCGGAAGTGCCATTTTAAAAGCTTCATGACATCCATTACATACGATAAGTATACGTATAAGTATAAGTAGGAGAGTTAATTTGTGCAAAACACAACCTTTCTAATGACCAATTGTATTTACAAAAACATGATAATATTTTCTCCCACTTATGTGACTACCTATAGTAATCAGTTTTATCACATCAAGAACATTATCAACAGACTATATTGGAGCAGGATTTGGCACTGAGAGTACAGCAACAGGAGACCTCCTAGGGTACCTCCCAGGGTGGGAGACTTCTGGTATCACTTCCCCCTTTTGTGGAAACCCCCCATTCAGTTACTAATCAGATAGGTTTTCAGCTGACAGGAGGGCCTTCCTGTCTTTTAAGGAAGGATGCCAATTGTGCTTTCGACTATGCCCATGTACTTCAGGTAATGAGGAGCAGAGAGTGGGAATTGTCATGTCCCTTCTCCAAGGGTCCCCTCAGGAGTGGGTATTCTCATTATCTCCTGACTCGCCCGAGTTCCCGAGTTGTCTTCTGTAGACCGATTCTTTGACTCATTGGGACTTCTCTTTGATGACCCTGATAGGGAGGCGTTGACCGAGACTCAGCTCACCACCTTAAAGCGGTTGTATCATTTCATTAAATGGTCTTCAGAATAATCAAGCAACTTTGCAATTGGATGTCATTAGCAAACCTGTCTTGTTCTCACAGTATTCCTTATCTTCGTTTTCTGTAAACAAACTTCTCCAGTGCTGGTTGGAAAGTCGGATCCCTCCTCCTTGCATTTCATTAACTGAGGGCTCTAATAACTTACATTCTGTTCGGCCCCCAGACAGCTGTATTCACAGAGCTTGCATTCCTGCCTCTCACTCAGAATTAGGGGCCGACAATAATTTCACTCTATACAGCTAGCTGCCTCCTCATTGACTCTGCAGCTGTCTCTGTAATCAGAAAACAGCACAATTGTGCCACTGTGCCTCAGTGCTCCTGTGTGTAAGAGGTCGACAAAAATTTCACTCTACGCAGCTAACTGCTCCTCATTGACACTGCAGCTACTGCTACAATCAGAAAACAGCAGAATTTTGCATTGATGCCTTACGTAAACATGAAGGGAGATAGATCTGTGCCCTGGATGGATTCAAGTGTAGCAAACCTCCAGCTGTGAGAGATCAGTGCTGAGTTTATAGAAGACTGTTTAGACTGAATGCAAGGCTGTGGTATGTACACAGCTCTTACAAAATAAGACTGCATAGGGAGAGGACAGTGTTATGTGGGGGTGGGGGACACACTGGAGCCAGCATGAATAGTGAAGGGGGATGATGTCATCCCCCCTTCAGTTAAGAAACATCCAGTTGGGAGGAGAAGAAACGCCCCTGGATTTCAGGAAGTGAGAGCATCAAGCTTCAAGAGAGCAGCCGAACTGAAGAAGCGATACATCCCCTTTAAGGCATGGCAAGAGGACTGTTGAGGAATATTGTTCTGAATTCCGTCATTGGTGTGTTCCGTCGTGATGGACCGACCCAGTCCTCTGGTGTCTGTTCAGATTGGGATTAGCTGACCATGTGAAGGACATGTTGGTTGCTCACCGTACCCCTGGCACTCTTGATGAGGCTATGGCTCTTGCTGTTCGGCTGGACAGACGGTTTAGGGAGAGACGTCAGTAAAAGACACTTACTCCGTTGTCCCGCTTTACTCCGCTGCTCCGTTCTGCCACCACACCAGAACCTGCTAGTGCTGAAATGCCCTCTGAAGAACCTATGAAAGTAGGGGCCTCTTCTGCGGGCACTGCCTGTGACCGCAGGACCTCACATCACATTCAGAAACTGTGCTACTACTGGTGGAGAAGGTTATATCATCCATGAGTGTCCCAAAAGGAAGACCCGGCCGGAAAACTCCAGCGCCTAGGTGAACCGCGGGAAGGTCACATAGGCGAACAGATATTTCCTATTGTGTCAAGAAAGTTGTTGCTTCTAGTGAAAATTTTGCATCTTTCCATGTGTGGTTCTGGGAGTGCTTTTTTGGATTCAGGATCAGCTTCCAATTTTGTGGATGCGTCATTCGTTAAGCGTCTGGGCCATTCCTGGAGGCCTCTATCAGATTCCTTGCAGGTTGTGGTGCTAGTTTCTACCCTGTTGGTTAAGGGCAAGATCCAGCATTGTACTCCTGAGATTGAGATGCTGGTAGGATCTATACATAGTGAGAAATGTATTTTGTTTATCATGGAGGGCTTACCTGCTGACATTGTGTTGGGGTTGCCCTGGCTTCACAAGCACAACTCTGTGATCGACTGGAATTCTTGAGAACTAATTAGGTGGGAAAGCAGTGTATTGATAAATGTTTCCTGATTATTCATGGTAATGTGGAAATAGATCATATTCCTGCTTTTATTTGGGACTTTGCTGATGTTTTTTCTAAGACCCAGTCTGAGAGATTACTCCCGCATAGATCCTATGATTGTGCCACTGAACTATTGCCTGGGGTGAAATTTCCTAAATGCAGGATATACAATCTGTCCGGTCCGGAGAGAACTGCCATAAAGCAATACATTGCAGAGAGTCTACAGAAGGGTCATATCCAGCCTTCTGTGTCCCCCATGGGTGCCGGTTTCTTTTTTGTTAAGAAAAAAGATGGAAGTCTCTGTCCATGCATTGATTACCGGGAACGCAATAAGATAACGGTAAAAAAAAAATACCCCTTACCTTTGATTCCTGATCTGTTTAATCTAGACCAGGGGGCAAAGTGGTTTTCCAAGCTGGACCTAAGAGGGGCTTATAACCAGGGCCGTTCCTAGGGGCGGGCAAGACGGGCGATCGCTTGGGGTGCTGAATCTCCGCTCACCCGAAGGGGGCGCCGCGACCGCCCGTCTCGCCCACCTGGAGGATAGCCCCTGACTCTGCGCAACGGTTTTATAACAGTTGCACAAAGTCAGCAGCCTGCTGGTACAGGGAGGAGGCAGGAAGGATCGTTACTGCCCTGCCTTCTCCCCTGTATGCATCAACGTCGCGGGGGGCGCACGTTTTTCACCGCACCGCCTGCGACGCTGGGTCTCCTCGGTCGGCAGCCCTGCCGGCCATGTAAGATCCCTTGGAGCTGCGTGCAGCTTAAGCAGCTTGATGACGTCACGCCGCTTACACCGCTCAGCAGCTCCAGACCGGGACGCGCGGACCGAGGTGAGTACTTTTTTGTTATTTTATAATGAGTTACAGGGGCATCACCTGGCTACAGGGGGCATCACTGGCTACAGGGGGGCATCACTGGCTACAGGGGGCATCACTGGCTGCAGGGGGGCATCACTGGCTACAGGGGGGGCATCACTGGCTACACTGGGAATTACTGGCTACAGGGGGCATCACTGGCTACAGGAGGGGCATATCACTGGCTACGGGGGGGGGGGGCATAACTAGCTACAGGGGGAGCATCACTGGCTACAGGGAGAATTACTGGCTACCAGGGGGCATCACTGGCTACAGGGGGGCATCTACTGGCTACAGGGGGCATCACTGGCTACACGGGGAATTACTGGCTACAGGGGGCATCACTGGCTACAGGGGCCATCACTGGCTGCAGGGGGCCTCTACTGGCTACAGGGGGGGCATCACTGGCTACAGGGGGAATTACTGGCTACAGGGGGCATCACTGGCTACAGGAGGGCATCTACTGGCTACGGGGGGGGCATAACTAGCAACAGGGGGAGCATCACTGGCTACAGGGAGAATTACTGGCTAACAGGGGGCATCACTGGCTACAGGGGGCATCTACTGGCTACAGGGGCATCACTGGCTACAGGGGGCATCACTGGCTACAAGGGGAATTACTGGCTACAGGGGGGCATCTACTGGCAACAAGGGGGGCATCACTGGATACAGGGGGGCATCACTGGCTACAGGGGGGAATCTACTGGCTACAGGGGGCATCACTGGCTACAGGGAGCATCACTGGCTACAAGAGGGCATCTACTGGCCAGAGGGCCATCACCTGGCTACAGGGGGGACATCTACTGGCTACCAGGGGGTGTCACTGGCTACAAGGCGGCATCTACTGGCTACAAGGGGGCATCACTGGCTACAGGGGGCATCACTGGCTACAATGGGGCATCACTGGCTACAATGGGGCATCACTGGCTACATTGGGCATCACTGGCTACAGGGGGGCATCACTGGCTGCAGTGGGCATCACTGGCTACAGGGGGGCATCTACTGGCCACCGGGGCATCACTGGCTACAGCGGGGCATCACTGGCTGCAGGGGGGCATCTACTGGCTACAGGGGTGCATCACTGGCTACAGGGGGACAACTACTGGCTACAGGGGGCATCACTGGCTACAAGGGGGCAACTACTGGCCAGAGGGGCATCACCTGGCTGCAGATTTCTTCACCTCGCCGTGAGTGAAAATTAGCCTAGGAACTGCCATTCTTATAACCCTATTCGTATCAGAAAGGGATGAGTGGAAGACCGCATTTAATACCCCGGAGGGCCATTTTGATTATCTTGTTATTCCTTTTGGGTCATGCAATGCTCCCGCGGTCTTCCAAAACCTGGTAAACAATGTTTTCCGAGAACTCATTGGTTGTTGTATGGTAGTTTATCTGGATGACATTTTAATTTATTCGCAGGACTGGTGAGGCAAGTCTTACAAATCTTGAAGGGTAATATTTTGTTTGTCAAGCTCAAGAAATGTGTTTTCAGGGTTCAGGAGGTACCTTTCCTGGGATACATCTTGACTCCCAAATCATTTTGTATGGATCCCGGTAAGGTTTAGGCAATTCTCGACTGGGTCCATCCTTCCTCCCTGAAAGCCTTGCAGCAGATCCTAGGGTTTACCAACTATTATCGAGAGTTTATTCGGAATTTCTCTGTTCTCGTTCGGTCTTTGACTGATATGACTAAAAAGGGGTTAGATATCAGTAGCTGGCAACCTGAGGTCTTTGAGGCTTTTGAAAAACTTAAGCAGTGTTTTGTCACAGCCCCAGTCTTGCATATGTAGCAGCTTGTCACATCTGTGCTCAGGCAAAGGTTCCCGGAACCCGCCCTCCTAGTGAACTTTGCCCTCTCCCCATACCTAAGTACCCATGGACCTACATCTCCATGGATTTTATGAACAACCTTCCTACATCTGCGGGTAAGTCGGTCACTTGGGTGGTGGTAGATCGCTTTAGTAAGATGTGTCATTTAGTTCCATTAAGGGGGTTGCTGTCGTCCAAGAAACTTGCGGAGCTTTTCATCAAACACATCATAAAACTGCATAGGTTACCCGAGTATATCGTTTCTGACAGAGGGGTTCAATCTGTTTCCTGTTTCTGGAGATCTCTCTGTAAGGCTCTGGGTATCACCATATCCTTCTCCTCGGCCTTCCATCCTGAGACTAATGGGCAGACGGAGAGGGAGAACCAAACCGTTACACAGAAACTTTGTTGTTTTGTCTCTGATCAGCAGGTAGATTGGGTAAAATACTTACCTTTAATAATCAGGATAACAGTTCTTCTGGGATCTCTCCGTTTTTCTGCAATTATGGTTTTCAGCCGAGACATGCATCATTATCCAGCGCTACTTCTGATCATTATGGGGTGGATGTTATCATTAATGATCTGTGCACAGTCTGGGCCCAAGTTCTAGAGGTTTTCCTGTGGGTGATAAGGTTTGGTTGTCCACCCAAAATCTTCGCTTAAAGGTTCCTTCCGGTAAACTTGCTCCACGATTTATGGGCTCTTATGCAGTGCAAGAAGTGGTTAACCCTGTGGCATACTGTCTTAAGTTACCCCCTTGCCTCCGTGTCAATAACGTCTTCCAACAATATCTACTAAAAAGGTACATACAGTCTCTGACTTCAGCTTCTAAACCCCCTCCTCCAGTTAGTATTGGGGGTGAGTTGGAGTATGAAGTTGCTCATATCCTACACTCCCGTAGAGTTCAGAGATCCTTACAGTACCTTGTCCACTGGGAGGGATATGGACCGGAGGACAGGTTGTGGGTTCCGGCCAGATTGATGCATGCTGAATCTCTGATCAGGGAATTCCACGACTCTCATCCAGACAGACCCAAACCAGGGAAGGGTCCAGTGGCCCCTCCTAAAAGGGGGGGTACTGTTACGACTCATGCACCTGCTTCTAAGGTGCAAGGTTCTGCAGGGGAACATTCTTCTGGCCTCTCGACACACCCTGGGAGAAGCCTTCTTGATGAACTTGGAAGTGACAGCTCTGCTTCTTCTCAGATCAGAGGGTGTGTTGCACGGGCCAATAGGAGGGTCCGGAGACAGCACCAATCGGCTGCTGGGGTGGTATCCAGGCACTCCATTTAAACCTCCTCAGTTCTGTTTGTCTTTGCCTGTGAAAAGTTTCCCTGCGTGTTTTCCCTGTATTTCCAGATATTGCGTTCCTGTTTACCTGACCTCGGGTTGTTCTTGACCTCGATCTCTCTCCTGATTTGGTACCGCATTCCAGACCGTGTTTTGACCCCTGGCATGTCTCTGGCTGTTTTATCTTTTGATTCTTGGCATGACGTACCTGTACTGTTGCTCACCTGGACTGATTGACCTTGTTTTCTCTTGACGACCCTGCACTTAACAGCGTAGGGTCTGCCGCTCAGTTAGGGGCAGTACGCCAAGTGGGCAGGGACAGTGGGCTGGGCTGCAGTCAGGGTCCACTGCACCTCCTCTGATGTGACATGCGGTTTTTATCAGTGTGGAGGTACTAGATGAAGGTGTATGTGAATTTGCAGAAAATAAAAAAAGAAATCTCCAATACTTTATATAAAAAAAACCTTCAAAAATTAAGCAGTTTATTAACTGTAACTCCACCTACGTTGTAGATTGTATTTCTTGTTCCATTTGTCAGAAATCCTACGTTGGTTGCACCACTCGCAAATTAAAAATGAGGATACATGAACATCTCCGTGACGCCTCTAACATACATGCTTCAAATCCTTTGAATGTTTCTAAACATTTTTCTTCTGTTCATGCAGGAGATTTGAGTTCTTTCAGCTTCTCTGGTTTGGAAAATCACATGACCTCGTTTTACCTATAACAGCGTTTCCTGTTCAGCCTCAGTGTCTCTCAGCATCTCAGAGCAGAAGGACGTGCGCTCTGCTTGTGTCCAAACAGCTCAGCGAAATTATTATATTTCTTCACAGAGAAACCTCTACTATTAGCTGTGATCCTTACAATTTAGTTAGATTAGAGATTGGAAGATTTTATGTAGTTAGGTAGAGCATTTTAAAGGAGCATCTACCGCTGTAAAGTCACGGGGGGGAGTGGAGGGGGGGCCCCCGCGGGTAAACACAGACAAGCTCTATAAAGAATACTGGATAAAGTTCACCAAGACTTAGTGTCAGACATGCACTGCAATAGCTTTATATTAACAGTTTTTCTATTGAAATATTTCCTGGATATTGGCAGCCTGAACTTATAGGATACACATCTTTCTAGTAACTGCAGGTCTCTTTGTTAGGTGCAAAACTCCACTTTTATATCAGTATACATTTCAATAGGTGTTAATTTTCAATTTTGCCCATTCCACCTTTGTTGATATATCCACCTGCACTTAAATTTGAATCCAGCAATTTTATAGTCACCACAGGTGAATTGAAAGGTGCCAAAAATATCTTGTATTATACGAATAGACAGCTCTATAAAGAATACTGGATAATGTTCACCAAGACTTATTAACATTTCACTG
>JAODAL010071398.1:0-15539 GCA_025379985.1 Phyllomedusa bahiana
AGTTGGCTATTTCCTGCCTTTTTGATGTCACCATTGAATCAGTCCTCCCAGCATTCACTGATTGTAAAACAACATATAATGATATAAACCAGGGGAAGGCTCCAGTGTGTCGGGTACCTCTATGATGGTCAAATACACATTCGGTTACCAGCCGGGCACTAAACTGGGCTCCAAATATATTAATGTTTGTGTATTATTCAAAAGCAACACAGAAGTGTCTATGTGAATTCATTCATTTCTGTTATGAAAGGCAGTAATACTCCAGTACATCCTTTCTCTAAACTGGGCTTCACTGGAGCACCGGATTCACTGGAGTTAGAGAAGGTACAAAGACGAGCAACCAAACTAATAAGGGTAATAGAGCATCTTCATTATGAGGAAAGGAAAGGATTAAACCTATTTATTCTTGAGAAAAGATGGCTGGGTGGGGAGGGAGACATGATTAATTTATATCAGTATATAAATGGCTCCTACAAAAACTATGGGGAAAAGCTATTTCATGTAAAACCCCCTGAAAAAGACAAGGGGCCGCTCCCACCATCTGGAGAAAAAAAACATTCACTATGCAAAGGAGAAAAGCCTTCTTTACCATGAGAACTGTAAAGCTGTGGAATAGCCTCCAGAGGAGCTGGTCACAGCAGAAGCAGGTGAGGGTTTCAAGAAAGGTTTAGATAACCAGTTACTGCTAAATAATATTAAAGCTTATGTAGCCGTATAAAACATCTGGATCCAGTTTGATGGCAGCTGTGGAATCAGGAATGAAATCTTCCTCAAGGGCAGAATGGTTTTTGCCTTATCGGTTCCAAATTCTGCATCAGTTTAAAAATGTTCTATTCGAGACTTCCGGGGGCGGGAGCGTGCAACACGGCCGCATCTTAGAGCAGCTCCTGCCCGACTCCCCTAAAAGTCGGCTTTATCTCAGCCATCCGGCTTCCTAAAGTCGTCCACAGAGATCTACAAGCTCCTAAAGAGTTGCTGAGAGTGGGAGCACGGACATTTTGGATCCCCGAGGTCCCAGAGCAGTAGCGACTGCTGAGAACATAGGCCTCACCCCAGGCCGCAACACGGGTGCAACTACAGAGCCAGTGAACCCAAGGCTCCGCGACATCGGGCCGAGCAACAGAGAGGGTGAGAAACTCCCTATCCCGTGGCAAGGTCCGGCCGGCGTACTGCAGGCGAGGAATCGGCCAAACGCACCATAAGAAAAAAGCCCGCGAAATTTCCCGCCGAGGACAGTCTAACGGGCGCCATCTTGGACTGAGATCCTGATCACGCAGCGGCGGAGGAAACACCGAGCGTCCACGGATCAGCAGTGTGGAACTGAGTGCCGCGGAAGTCGGAGGAACTTTGCTGGTGTCAGGCGCAGCCCTAACGCCAAGCAGGGCTTGGCGCATTGCGGCCCCCACATATCGCAGTCCCATCGGCTACGGGCGGAGGCGGAGGGACCGCGGCTGAGTTGCGTTGCCAGGGTAAAGCTCTTCGCAGCTGTGCTGGCGCAGACACAGGTGACGACAGGCAACTAGACTACAACGCACCCGCCGCCGGCGGGTAGAGGGAGCGGACAGGAGAGGACGGAGGACAGCAAACACACTCCGAGAGGGACACGCTACTCACCATCCAGCGAGCTCCGATCGACAGGTTAGACACCAACAAGTCGGCGCCTGGGCTCCGGACCTATCACCTGCGTTGCGGTGAGTTGTAACTGGGGAGATCTGTTACTGGGCACCCCAGGGGACGCACTGGGAGACCCCCTCTGAGCCCAGTCTGGTAGCTAGCCGGTCAGGAACAGGGGAAAATAATTGCCTGGACACTGCTGACCCCCACGGCACTGCCAGCCCTACACCTCCGACAGTGTCCCACTGTATCATAGCGACCTGACCCGCTCAGCCACGGAGTGCGCAGATAACTCTGGACTAATGAACTCTTAAAGTCAACCGACGGCAGAATACCTGCACACCTACCAGTGTGTGGGCTAAGAAGAGATCTGCCGCAGATAATAACTCTTATTGCCGAGCCACCTTGAGCACAGCAGAATTTGAGCATACTGTGCCCCGGACAGAAAGAAGGAGGCATAACCCCATCTACTGTTGGGCGGGACTTAGGACTTACGGCACTACAAGGATCACTTTTTTCACTGGCTGGCAAAGAGCAGGTGATCCGAACTTTTGGGACTTGGCTGTGATCCACCGACCTATGCAGAGTTAAATTGCACAGCTGTTCTTATACAGTGCTAAGTTATACAGCTTTACAGGATCTAGGGGCGCAAAAATTATTATCTCGCACCACTAGAGGCCACTGTTGTATTACCTGTAATTCTAAGTTGTAGCGCAAGGGTTCTCAAAATTGACAAAGGGAAACTATTGTGCTGCCACACGAAGGTTTGACACTTGGCACCTCACCTATATTCGAGATGTGAAGACAGGGTCCAAGATTCCATAGCAACCTGACCCATCTCTCCCTCTCTTACCTAGTCAACAGGTTAACTTTGATGTAGAGACTTAGGGCCACATGTATGAATCCCGCCGGGTCGGGGCGCACCTTTCCCCCTTTCCGCCAGTTGTATGTCGGGGCCGGGGCGCACTCATACAATGCATGAAAGTCCGCCGCCCTCGCCAGTGTTTTAGCGCAGTGCGGGTCCGAGGCGCAGTGCGGGCCTGCCCTATGAGTCGGCGCCGGAGGTAGTGCGGTCATACATGCGGGGAAAGGTTCCCTGCGCCTCGCCAGTGTGTTAGGCGCAGTGCGGGGACCGAGGCGCAGAAGGGACTGCGCCGAAGATGTGTTCTGATTCGAGACAGGCTGGAAAACAGCGAGAAATCATTAAAGATGTCCGTGCGGAGTATGAAAAAAAAATCGCCTTTATAAAGGCGGAAAACAGTGCGGCGCTGCGCCTATGATTCACCTATGATTTGCCGCCGGAGGTAGCGCACTCATACATGTGGGAAAAGTATACCCTGCGCGCCTCGCCAGTGTGTGTGGGGCACAGTGCGGGTACAATGGGCGCGTGCGGGACTCAGCGCCGAAAACAGTTCCCGATGCAGACAGGCGGAACAGCGAGAAATCAATCCACATGTCGGTGCGGAGTATGAAACATAACTCGTCTTTATAAAGGCTGAAAACGTTTCTCAGAAAAGAGCTGAAAACTCAAAAAAAAAAAAAACATAAAACAAAATCACTTTCCAATATCCTAATTCAAGAATTAGATATTGTAAATTGCCGGGAAATTACCTAATGCAAATTCAGAAAGCTATTCTGATTGTTCGGCATACAACCGGCCAAAAAAATTTTTTTTTTCAGAATAGGGAGCGACAGGGAACCATGTAAAACTATGGGGAAGTTTAAGACCAATCAAATCCACGGCGGGATAGTTCAAAAAATCAGTAAAAATGCTGAAAAGAGTCTGATTCGGTTAGCTACCGGGGACTTGGCTAGCTCCGGCCAATCAGAAATAGATCGACAGAGACCCATTCTAGTCTAATGGAGAAGTTAAGACCAATCAGAATCCACGTCGGTATAATTCAAAAAAACAGTAAAAAGACAGAAAAGAGCTGATTGGCTGAGCTAGCGGGTGCTTGGCTATCCCCCAAAAGGGGCACCCAAGCCAATCAGAGCGCAGCTACTTACCCATTATAGTCTATGGAGAGATGGGGCGCTCTGAAATCTCGCTCTCATGCGCCGTGCGGCATAAGTATTAATAAAAAAATCATTTTTATTAATGTAAAAACATTATCAATGTGTATATAACGAGCAAGAACCCTTTTTACAAATAAAGCATTAAAAACCGAAAACAACGCGTTTTGTGACGCCGAGACCGGCGCTACAAGGGAATTGCAAAAAGAGAGAATCCGCCGGAAATACAGTAATTCAAATTGTTTTTTAAGCTATTCTCATTGCGGCATAAACCATCCAACAGAATAGGAGCGACAATGTATCCCATTAACACCAATGGGATAAGAATTGAACCAATCAGAATATGAGCGACAATGTCCAATATATCAATTGGAGGAAAATTGACCAATCATATTCCAAGGCGGGGACACGTTCAAAATACAGAAAAAAATTGCAGACAACGAGCTGATTGGTTTGAAGCGGGCGGGGGCTTCGTCCAGCATTAGCCAAATCAGAGCGCGAGCTACTTTCTCATAGCGTCCTATGGGGAAAAGAAAATTCTGAGCGCGGCTCTGTGAATTGGCTAGTTAAAAGAGGCGCCGTTATTTGGACCAAAGGGAGAGCAAACCGACACTCCTATGGGTTTTTTCTATTGCAATCAGAAATCAAACTGTAACGCCCGATAATCAAATTATAAGACAAACAGAATTTGTCCCGATTGTATATAAAACCAATAATAATTGGGGTTACACGAAAAAAAAATATTAAATCAATAAAATCAATGTTTATTTCTCATTATTTCGTTAGCCAAGGATCAAAAGTAAGGAGCAAACGAAAATAAAGAAATAAACATGAATTTATTGATTTAATATTTTTTTTTTTCGTTACCCCCATATTATTATTCCATTTTATATACACATCTGGACAACTTCTGCAGCTCAGCCAATCAGCTCTTTTCATGCAATTTTACTAGTATTTTGAACTGTCCCGCTGGGGATTCTGATTGGTCAATCCTTCCCCATAGATTTT
Source organism: Phyllomedusa bahiana (assembly GCA_025379985.1). NCBI lineage: Eukaryota > Metazoa > Chordata > Amphibia > Anura > Hylidae > Phyllomedusa > Phyllomedusa bahiana. Next base: position 4,636 of record JAODAL010071398.1, read on the forward strand.
AAATGGTTTCACTTCGCTAACCTATTCTGATTGGCCGGTTTTATAAATGCCGACCAATGAGAATAGCTATCCAGAATTTGAAATACTGAATTTCCCGGCAATTTCCAATAACAGAATTCTTGATATTGCGCCGATCTAGAGTTAGGAAAGTGTTATTTTTTTTTATTATTATGTTTATTTTGAGGTTCAGCTCTTTTCCTGACAAAGTTTTTCCGCCTTTATACAGCGATTTTTTCTGAATCATACTCCTGCTCGGCACGGAGCGGAGCGCTGAGATTTTCTGTTCGGCGATCTTCTATAAATCCCCTTCGCAAGTTCCGATCCTGCTTCACTTCGCCTCTCCGAGGATTTTAGACCAAAAAAAAAAAAACCTGGTCACCTGTCGGAGCAGCCCGAGCGCTGCACTGCCCTCGCTCTGGCCGACGTCGCCAATCGTACATGCCTCGGAGAATTTCGAGCGCCATATGGCCGTTCCTGCCCCTGAACGCCTAACCCCAACGCCCACACCCGCGCCCACTGCCCTCCCCTTCATGCGGGGCGCAGTTGCAGCTGAAAGTGCGAACGCTGCGCCAATCACTGAATCCCACCGCGTCCGACAGGGGATTTGGGCTGGGAGGCGCATATAAAACGCCTAAAACGGGTGAAAAAGCCCGTTCATACAATGTCGCCCTAAACGTATCTCCGTCCGTTATTTCCTCCTCAATATAGCTTTTGATCACTACCACATCCTAATAATAGGTTATTGTGAGTAACATCATAGTCACCCACCTCCGGATCATTCATAGGATACAGTCTAAAAGTCCGCTCCTCCGTAAGATTCGGTGGAGTATGGACAAATACGTATACAAGAACACCCCGAATAGAATTACAAGGTCCTCAGCACAAGGTACACCTCCACTCCCTGACCAACCCCAGCCCAGAGCACAACAGACGCAGCGGGCACGAAATACCACATCTGGTAATTTAAAACCATCCAAAATGGCGGCGCCACAACCATGGGGGTCGTGCGAACGACGCAGACCAAACAGCTAGCGGCTCACAAGCCACATTTCATGATGCTGAGGATGTCCAAACACCGGCACTCACCTTGGCGCAGGAGGTTTCCAATCTAATTTTGCCAGTCTTAGACAGAAGAATTGACCTACTACAGGCCTCAGTAATGCGGCCCTCTCGCCCAATCACAGCTACTCACAAAAACAATCGTAGATTTGGAGTCAGAGTGGTTTCAATAAGGAAGATATTCAATAGGGTAGAGAGTACCACCTCCTCTAACAGTCATCCTTGAAGCCCAACAGGGCGAAACTGGATGACTTGGAAAATAGGGAGAAGGGCAATAATCTAAGATTTATAGGAATACCTGAGCAGATCCTCCCAGATCAGTTGGCCTTGTATTTTAGTCAGAGACCTGGCAACACCCTAAGTAGGATCTCCTCCGGGATCCCCTCCCGTTAGAAAGGGTTTCACAGACTGGGAAGGCGGGGAGAGCAAAGAGGACGACCCAGACCTACTATAGCAAGATTTCATAATTGGGCTATTAAAGAGCAATTCCCCGAGCTTACAGACAAAAACGATGAAGTTACGGGTGCAGGTAGAAAAATCCTGATTTTTCCAGGACTTCTCCGCGCAAAGTGTCCTCTTAAAAGGAAGGCTTTTCACGAGGTTTGTCGTCACCGCACGACAACAATGTGCGCTCCAGCAAGCCTATCCTGCGAAACCTCAGAGTACATGAAAATGGACAACTATCACGTACGAGTCCCGTAGGAATGCACCCGGACACTTCCTGCCTGGAGTGGGATAGGAAATGTGGATATGGTTCAATTTACTTGGTGTTGTTGCTAGTTGGCTGGGCTTCATTAATTAATAGAAAAGATCTAACTCAGGAGAGTAAAAGTTTAATACTACTGAGATACCTTATATTAATTAGAGGTTGCTAGGAATTCATAACTTGGATTGTAATGACAACCCTTAATTTTCAGTTGTCACGATTTCTTCATGTTTGTACAAGTTTATGATCGAAGTAATATGTGGTGCGTACTGTCTCTGATACCCCACTCCCCTGGCTTTTAGGGCCCTCTTCCCCGACTAAGTGGGGTGGGTCCTGGTGCTCGCTGGGACACTGAGGCCCATCGTTTTCTGGTTTATTTCCTTTTCAATGTACCTCCTTTCCGAGACACAGGATGAGTCCTAACACACGGGATTCAAAGAGGAGGGGAGTACCCACATTCAGTTATATAACATAATCTCATGGAATGTCGCGGGGCTCAATTCGCCGGAGAAGCGCAGACAGATCCTTTTTCAGTTAAAATAAACTAAGGGCAGACTTGATGTGCCTCCAGGAGACTCACTGGAAGACAGACACCTACATCCCGATAAGGGCTCCGTGGCTGGGCCCACGGGTGGGCGGCCACCCTATAAATCCAAATCAAGAGGTGTAGCAGTATACTTCAGGAAAGGTCTTGTACAAGAGGTGGTGGACCAGTATGTTGATGTTGAGGGCCGGTTTGTATACCATTTTTAACTTATATGCCCCAAACCACGAATGACCAATTTTTTTGCAGAGGGTGTGGGGTTTTCTGCTCCAGAGGGACGCACAAAATTAAAATACTCCTAGGTGATATCAACCTTGCACCTAACCCCAGATGGGACAGATCAGGCCTTTCTCGGGAACAGGACGCGTTGTACCCGTCATTGCGGTTGCTGATGGACACGCTGGGGGTCTTCGACCATTGGAGAGATGCTAACCCGACTGATAGATCCTACACGTTTTACTCGGCAGTGCACGATACCCTTTTCGCGAATCGACCTGGGCGATGGTCCATCAACCCTATTTTTTGGAGGTACGGAAATCGGATATTTATCCGATAACAATATCAGACCACGGACCCATAGCCATTAAGTTAAATCGACCAGATTTTATGAGAGCCACCAGAACATGGAGATTCCCCTTAAGCAAACTCTATGATTATCAAGGAGTTTTCGGGACTTCCCTGCGTTCCATTGGCGATAGTAATTTAGCGATAATAAAGCCCACGAAGGGGATCAACCGCTGCTATGGCTGGCGGCCAAGGCTGTCCTCAGAGGCAACATAATTAGCTATGTTAGTGCTAAACGGAAAGCAGCGAATGACAAACTTAAGATTCTGCAGGAGAGGCTGAAATGGTCTTTTCCTCAGACGGAGCATATGACTGCCGGCCACCACACAAACAAAAAGAGAGTTTAGGGAAGCGAGGGAGTTACTAGGGGCATTTCTGCAGGGCCAGACGGTGTGGCACGACAGTCTACGCAAAAAAGTTTTTACAGATGGGAGGGATGTGCAAGTTGCAATCTTTGTCTAAAATGACTCGCACATGGAAATCACAATGCCCAATTACAACTATAAAATGCCCAAACACAGGCCGCCTGCTTAAAGACACAATAGATATAGAGAGGGCGTTCATGACATACTACGAGGATTTATACAGAGCCAACCCCCACGATAGGATTGGGGTATCGACATTTCTAGATGGCATCCAAATGCCGGGTCTTGTAGGGGAGCATCGAGCCAACTTGGAACGAGAGGTATCGGTAGAGGAGGTGCACAGTGTTATAATGTCGGCTGCTAACGGGAAAATGCCAGGGCCAGACGGCTTCTCAGCCGAATTTTATAAAATCCTTAAAACTGAAATCGCTCCGCACCTGACGAGATTATTTAATGATATTTTTTTACATTCCCATACGGTAGAGTCCTTCTTCGATTCCAGGACTACATTGATCCTGAAACCCAATAAGGACCCCGCTCTCCTAACGTCATATAGGCCCATCTCCTTACTCAATCATGATTACAAGTTGTTGGCTAAAATCATTGCCAATCGCTTCCAGACATTCCTTTCTAACATTATCCAATCCAACCAAATGGGATTTGTATCTGGGAGACACTCGGTTCGGAATGTCAGGGTGGCGACCCGGGGCGGTTTGTGGCGGCACAAGAAAGGCATCTCGCATTCGAACGTCCCGATGCACCTCACCTAACGACGCTGAAAAAGCGTTTGACAAAGTCCTCGTGGCCGTTCCTGGCCCGCCACCCCAGGCCAAGGAGTGGGGTTTGGGCCCGGTTTTCTTGAATTTCTTAGATAATCTGCACGGGACATGCTCCACATCATTGCTACTTAATGGTCGAGTAACACAAAGTATAGACTTATTTAGGGGAGTTAGACAGGGTTGCCCCCTATCACCCATTCTATTTGATCTCTCAATGGACCCTCTACTTTATTATATATCCCAAAGCCAACTGTTTCAGGGCATTAAAAAAGAAGACATGGAGATAAAACTGACTGCCTATGCAGATGACCTCCTCCTAATGGTTAGGAATCCAAGACAGACACTGACAGCGCTTTCCTGGGGGAAATAGAGGAAAAGGGGCGACTCTCAGGATATGAAATTAATGTAGATAAAGGTGAGGGGCTACTCCTGAAGGGTACAGCCAGACCGAATTGGTCATCGGCGTGTAAAATACACTGGTGCACCTCCTCTATACGCTACCTAGGGGTATTGATCACCAGAGACCCAGTGCTCCTACACCGAACCAATCTAGATAGATACATCACGGCAGCACAGCAAACATTGTAGTCATGGGCGGGACTACCCCTTAACTTTATGGGGGGAGCAAATTTAATTAAGATGGTGGAATTCCCCAGGTTGCTGTATATCTTTCAGATGCTGCCAATTTATTTACGACCCAAGGATGTTGTGCAAATTAACGCTATGTACCGTACTTTTATATGGAATGGAAGGAGGGCACGGATTCCGCTGCATATCCTATGTCAACCATAATCTAATGGTGGTCTTGGGTTTCCCAATATAAAAAATTATAACCTGGCGGCATTAGCAAGGTACATGGCGGACTGGTGGCAGAACACCGAGGTATTTACGAGCAGTGCCCTGGACCGCTCATTTCTCCCAAACATTTCCCTCATAGATTTTCTGCACTTCCCGTTTAAGTGGATCCCGGGCGAGACCCGAGACAACATTCTGCTGAGGCCAATCTGGAGGGCCTGGAATAAAATTAAAAGACAGAAGCGTATGATCCCAAACTGCTCTTTGCACCTAACACTAATATCCAATCCAGGTTTTCAGGGAGGCAAGCCGAGCACAATTTTTTTTAGGCTTTATAGACAAGGAATCAGGTATCTGGAACACTGGGTAAACCAGTCGACTCGTCAGCCCCTCTCGTACGGCGAAATACAGAAGCTATACCCATCATCTAGTGTCCCTTTCTTTAACTTCCTACAAGCCAGTAGCTACTGCACAACCATCATAAAACAACTGGGTGAGGCGGATTGGGATCTAAGCTTCGATAATATTATCCTTTCACCCCCCAATAGGCACTCACACTTGTCAAAATATATAAGAAAAGTTTTTGACACACGCTGGAAGTCATGAAGTCACCCTACACAACTGCAAGATGGGAAGAGAGAGATCGGCCTATTGACAGCGCACATATTCTGGAGTGCGAATCCGACTCTCCCACAAATTCCATGCTTTCCACAACGATATATTGAAATGTACCTTGAAGGTCGTTTCATAATGCTTACTAGACACCATAAAGGGATTTAGAATGGGAATACCCATCTGGTGCCTGCTTAAATGCGGTTCCTCTGGAGCGGACCTCTACCACTGCCTCCTGTGACTGCCCCGAATTAAGACGATATTGGAGATGGTGGCAAGATGCCATAAGGGAGTGCTTTTAATACTGTGGATTTTGGTGTGGCGGGGGCGGCATGGCGATATTGGAATCGGTGCGGACACCAACCCTAAACGCTACACAAGAGAGACAAGACTATGCGCATATATGGCTGCAACAGCCAGAAAAGCCATACTTCAGGTGTGGGCTTCAGCCCACTGGCCCTACACAGGGCAATTTCTTGAGAATGCTTGTTGTTGATGCGGAGGACTGGATTGAGGCGGCACAGCACAAAGAAAAACATTGAGGAAGTTTCTTTCAATAAGGGTGGATTCATAGCGTATTTCCACCGAACGCGAGAGACAAAACCCAGCGTACCTTGTTTCGGGATGACGCAGTGGTAACTAGAACAACATTACTGGGAAGGGAACCTCTTGCAGGATCAAACTAGAGGGAGACCAGGGACATTCCATTGATGGTTAGACTCATACAGGAAACACCTGTAAGCAATGGTAATGTAATCTATAACGGACCATAAGTATAGGAAACCAGCTAAGTAAAAGAAGGGGAACGGAACACATAAGCGAACTGTACCCAAAGGATCAAGTCCACCCTATAGACTCCCTATCCTAAAGACTGAGATGGGGGGGTGGGGGAGGAGATCCGGACAGAGGCGCAGGGGTGGGGGGGGGGGGGAGAGGGGGGAAAGGTTTATATGGCTGTTCCGAAAACACAAATTATCGAAACCTTTAACAGCAGGAAAATCAGACAACCCACTCTCCATTAATAAGGGTTCATTTAGATGGAATCCGTGAACAAGCTGAGAGGGATACAATGATAAAAATGTCTGCATAATGAATGTCTCCCACTAAGATGTGATTGTGGTGTTCTCTCAAGAAAGACAAAATTGTAATTTCGATAACATTGTAACTGTTTTTAATATGTAATGAAATCAAATTGTATTGTTAATTCTTATGTGCAGCTTGAATAAAAACAAGTTTAAAAAAAAAAATAAAAAAATGTTCTATTCCCCCCTTCATCCGCCGCTTCTTCCCCCACACCACCAATTCAGTTGAGCTTGATCTACTTCTGTCTCTTTTTCAACCATGTTAACTATGTATCTATATAATTTTAATATTCTCCAGCTTACTAGATCAAATGAGCTTGTTACTATGCAACTGCCTTAAACAACTCTCTGGACTACCAGCTGTCCATGCATTTATTATTTGGGAGTGGTTGATTGCCAAACCTCTATAAAGCACAGTTTGACTTTGTGGTTAGTGCTGTCTACACTGGTAGTTGAGAGATGGTGTCTTGTGAGCTTGTTGCATTCAGTCCTAGTTTGATTATTTATCTGTTCCCAGTTCGTTAGAGCCCCGTTTGTCTTAGTCTTTTAATGACCACCCGCCGACTTTTGAGAGCGGACGGTGCAGGTTGTCTGTCTGCAGCTACGCAAAAAGATGTTGCTGCAGACAGAGAGGTTTTCCAGCTGTATAATCCTTCCTGTGCTGATAATGAGGAGACTGCTGAAAAGATTGCCCTACAAAATAGGAAGTATCAGACTACTATTAGGCCTAGTGGCCAAAGTGAGAGCTGCAGGATTCAAGAATTTTTACAAAATATTTAGAGTGCTATGGAAAAAAAAAGAAATTCTTAAAAAATGTGTTGAACATAAAAATGCGAGTTAAACATAAAGTCATTATGTAAAGACATATTCTCTTTAACTTCTTAAAACAGACCGCCCCGCTGACTTATAACATCAGCTGGTGCAGGTCTTTCGTTGCTTCAGCTACGTCTAAGACAACACAGCCCGACCCAGAGCATCTACCTACAATCACTGAGAGCCTGCCGGGAAACCTTGCACCCCCCGGTGCTTTAACCCTTTGATTGCGCGGATCGTCCCACCGCCGCACAATCAAATGGGTTTTCCCCGCTGTTCTGTCGGGTATCGAAAAACCTGGTGACCCGCAGAGCCTGGGGAACAGACTTGCACCAGTCAGCCCTAGGGACCTAGAGTAACCCCAGAGCTGTCTGTGTATCAAGTCAGTGACAAGGGCAGACTGTAAGCTGCCCTTATCACTGCCTTGGGTCAGACTGACACAGATTATAATGTAATATATGAATATGCTAATACATTACTAAGTGTAAAAAAAAAATGTAAAATCCCTTCAGGGGGATTAAAAAGAAAGCAAAAAAAAAAAACAGAAAAAGTGTAAAGAAAATGAATAAAAAAAGAAATAAATAAAAACCAAATAAATATTTTAATAAAAAAATAATTGTGCATATATTACACACAGAAAAACACACAAAAACCTACACATATTAGGTATTCATGCGACCGTAATAACCTGTAGAATTACAAAACCTGTAGAATTGGCGTCCATCCAATCACCTTTCTGCACTTTCGTGTGGCCATACCAATCAGTGCAGAGCACAGAGAAGGTGTCTACAATATCATGCTGAGGTGTAGGTCTCGTTGGCTTGCTATAATCACATGACTAGTTATAATATATTTCACTGTATTGCCTTGTGAACGCCATTTTCAGCTCACTCTCTGTACTATACAGACTGCTGTCTGCATCAAGATCTAGGTAGCATTTTCCTCTCCATAGATAGCAATAGTTAGGGAGTTTGGTATTACTGGCTGCATCTTTCCCACACCCAGAAGCTGTTATTTGGTGGCATTTGCAGGTTCCAATAAACAGAAGCTGTGCAAAATACTTTTAGCATCAAAATCTTTACTTAATGTATAATGTGCATGGTATATGCATTTCTAGCATCAATGCCAACATATGCCAAATCGTCACAGAGATAATAATAAAGATGCCCGTACTTAGCTGCACAATGTTGCCGTATTCAAGCAAGTTCATGCATATTTTGAAACAGGCATGATGCCTGAGAAAGGAAAGAGAGATTTCCGAAACGTCGCAACAGTATGCAACACGGAGCTGGTTAGCTCACGTCTACAGCTCAGCTATTGGATTCAACTGATTTAAAAATATGCTGAACTTGCTTGAAAAACGCAACATTGTACAGCAAGTACGGTTTATTATTATCTCTGAGACGATTTGGCATTATGTGGCATTGATGCTAGTAATGCAATATACCATGCACATTATAAATTAAGTAAAGATTTTGATGATAACCTATTTGCATGCCTGTTTATTTGGAAGGATATTAAAGGATTTGTCTCGCTACAAATTGGTTTTAAATTTAAAAAGTCTTTAAAAACAAGCAGCTTTGCAATATATGTTTTTTTTTCCCAAAAAAGTCCACGTTTTGATTTTATCCCTGTTAGTAGTAGTGCACACTCTGAAATCCCTATGGGCACCGACCTGTTGATCTTTATCCCTGGGTCAGGCGAGACTCATCGTTTTTTTGAATACAGGTCATAAAAACAAGCCCCCCCCACCCGTAGCTTCTGTGGGGAAGGGAGGGCTCTGGTTTTCTGTGGTCTGTGTAGCGTTTAACCCTGTGTGTCCTTCCCCCTCCTGCCTCTACACAACTGAGAAGCAAATAGGCGACTGTAGTCAGTAGATGTGACAGCAATGAAGTGTTACATAATCATGAGCTCTGTGGAGCTCGCCCATACAAATAAACAAACAGGGGCATGTGAACGCTTTTTTTGCTTGTTTTATACACATCCTGAGATAGTAACATTTCCCCCCAGCTCCCCTGTCCCCTGTCGAGGGGGTTTGTTTTTTGTTGCGGGAGATGTGCGATTTGTATGTTTAGCGGGGGGTAAGAACTTTACACCCCCGCCTGCTATTAGCATACAAGCTTCACAGACCTTCCACACTCAAAACTAGCCCTCTCCTGTCTCCGTGAGCTGACTTTTGCGCGAACTAGCAGCCTGCAACAGAACCTAGCCAGGCACACAAGGGTTAACCCGGCAGCAAACCCCTCACGCCCCACACCCCTTAAAACCACCACTGTATAGAAAGTTAATGGGGAAGCTTTCGTGTGCTGAGGGAAGGGGGGAAGAGGAGGAGAAGAGGCAGACAAGAAGCACGCCCCTAAATTAAAAAATCCTTTTGCTCCAGACCATGAAGTAGCTGAAAGCTTGAAAATAAAAACAACTCCTTTAAGGAGAATGGGGAAGCTCCTATGAATATCTGTGATATCTAGCCAGTACATAAGATAAATACGGCACTTGTGTGTGTTCCTATAGACATTTACAGGATCACATAACACCTAACTCTCATATACATAGATATATATTATACAGAGTGCTTGGATTTGCTAAATCATACTCAGTTCCCAATAGTTTAGTTTTTGCAGCATTGGGGGTGAAACCATTTATAACACCGTCTCCAGTTCTCGTATACAATTAAATATATTCAAAATAATGACCTGGAAGGGAGAAAAAGACATGAGCCGCACATCCTCACACTATACGTTTATCTAATGCTTCTCAGCAAAAATTTTATAAAAAAATGAACTGGAGATTCTTGGTATACTTTTTGATCAAAACGTATAGGCCCACTTGCCACGTAGAGGCGACCTCTATAAAGTGGGTCCCTACGCTAAATGGGGGTAACTCTGCACGGCAGCCACCACCGCAGCAAAACCCCCACAAATGAGGGGCACAGCTGAGAAGCATTAGATAAACGTATAGTGTGAGGATGTGCGGATCATGTCTTTTTCTCCCTTCCAGGTTTATATTCTAAATAGTGGTTAGTTGGTGAATATTCTACTTAGTGGAGAAAACTTCATTTTTTGCAGTTTTGCGGGTTTAGTGATTGTATAACACAATGTCTTTGGTTAGGGTCACTATAGTTAGGGACTCTGCAGACTCTGGTGCTTTACTCTAAATACTCCAAAACATGTGTAGTGTATGGGAAGTCGCTCATTTTGGTGGCAACGCAGGAAATAGCGAAGAGATACTGTGGCTGCATAGTCTGAAAATAGCACAGGGAGAGGAAAACGTTGGTGCATTCAGTGATTGGCGATCTATAGCGCCTCTATACAGTACAGTGCAGAACTACATGTCCTGTACTGCTCTTACATGTGTTAGTGAGGTGCAGGCAGTGATTGGCAGTCTATAGCGCCTCTATACAGTACAGTGCAGTACTAAAATGTCCTGTACTGCTCTTACATGTATATTAGTGAGGTGATGCAGTGATTGGTGTCCCATACCCTCTTACAGTACTGGGGCGTTTCTACATGTCCGTACTGGGTCTTACAATGTATTAGTGAGAGTGCATGCAGTGATTGGGGTCATGCACTTCTTCTACCCTACCCC
>JAODAL010071399.1:0-15539 GCA_025379985.1 Phyllomedusa bahiana
GGCGGGAATTCAGGCGCGGCCGCACTGCCCTAACCCCCTACGGGCCCCTAAAAAATGGGAGGGCGGGGGACTTTACTATTGAGAGCCCCCCCCCCCCGGCCCGACAAAAAATCGGGCCCAGATTTCCCCGGAAAACTAGGGGAAAAGCGCGCCCCGACCGGCGAGCTTCATCAGTCCCCCTTAGGGTGCTTTCCACGGTGCTTTTTTGGGTGCTTTTTTGGATGCGTTTTTTGTCGGGGAAACACAGCAATTAATGATATAATTGTTCAAAAAAAAAGCATCCAAAAAAAACCATCAAAAGCACCAAAAACAGGTGAAAGCCCCCTTTAGGACTTTTTCCGCTTGATGAGATCCACAACCCTTCCCTCTGAGGTCTAAAAAATCCCTTTTTTTTTATTCATGATACAATTTTGCAAACATTTTGAAACAGATGTGATTGTACCGATTTTTACTTTTTTTACCATTACTTTTTCCCGTGAATTTTAAGGGTTTCAAACATTTGCTGTTTTAAACCCAGGAATACGGGTATGCCCAATTTTGGGGAAGGGGGTTTAAAAATGGTTTAAAACCTTGAAGTAGAAAGTTTTTTTTTTCAGACATTTTCAGCATTATTCACCCACTTTTTTTGTGAAAAATTTTGTGACTAAAATGCAATAAACTGAATCAAGAGAATGCTGTTACTGTTCAAAACATGTCAAAAAATCGATGCAACGCACTCACAGAATGATTTTTTAAATAGTTGAAGTTAATCGTGCTTGAAAATTTGTGAGAAAAAAGGAAAAAACATTCTGAATAGAAGGAATAGGTAAGAAGACGAAAAAAAAAGAATCAATCTAGAGAAGAACAAATAATGTTTTAAATGACATAAAATTAATAAATACATGGGGAAAAAATGCTTTGGGTAATACTGTTAGGCTATGTTCACAGGTTTAAATTGCGGGACGAATTACCCCCCCGCAATTACCCCGTTGTGGACGGGGGGGGGGGGAGGGGGGGAGTGAGGGGGGGCCCACTTCGCCGGCCCATTGATTGAATTCCCAGGGGGCGGTTATGGCTAGTAATTACATGTCAATTACCCCCCGCCCGGGGATTCCCCGGGGGGGGGAAGGAGAGTAATCATAGTTCCTATGAGAACTGTAAAATTTGGTAATGAAGGGGTTTTTTTTGGCCGTAATTGGGCATTCGGCGCGTAATTACGGACCGAAATACGCGCCATTTTAAGCTTTGTGAACAGGGCCCCATGAAAAATGAAAAAGAGAAAAAGGCAGTAAAGTAAGGTAAAGCAGGTGAAATAAGTATTGAAAACATCACCAATTTTCTCTGTGAATCTATTTCTATAGGTGCGATTGACATGAAATTTTCACTAGATGTCTTAACACCAAAACCCCATTCCGTAAATTTTTTTAGTGTAATAATGAAAAATGAAAGGGGAAAAAGTATAAACACGTTTGCTGAAATGTATTTAATATTGTAAAAACCCTTTTTGGGTGTGACAGCTTCAAGATGTCTCTTGTATCAAGAAACCAGTCACGAGTTGCATGAGTGTGGTTTTGACCCATTCTTCTACACAAACACTCTTCAAATCCTGAATGCTCTGTGATCTTCTAGATTTTCTATTGGATTCAGGTCAGGTGATTCAATACTTATTTCAACTGATACATATATATATTGTAAGGAGAGCGGGAAGGTTACAAGGGGTATTATCCCAGCCAGGTTCTGGAATATGTCTGGGGAGTCCAGGATGCATCCCCAAGATAAGCACCTTTGGGGGAGTGAAAGGGCCCTTGATAAATAATGTCGACAGTACAAAACTTCGACCCTTTTTTTAATTTAGTCGGGTACCAGCCCCTTCCCGGGTTGGGTTCATTGGGGTAAGAAAGAGCAGGGTGGGTGCTTTCCCCCATGGCTCCATGCCAAGGATTTCTGGCTGCATAAAAGGGCAGGGTAGCTGACTGGGGTCGGCTGTACCTCCGCACCCTTTTGAGCTGGAGGTGTTCACACTGGGAAAAGCAGTGTAGGACCAAAGGGGGGGATAGTGAGGGAACTACACCATTGTTAGCAAACGCTAAACACAATCTTTTTTTTTTGTGTTGTTGGGGGGTGTTTGCCATCGGTTTTGTTCTGCTGTTTAAATAAACCCCCGGAGCCAAGCAGGTTTGTATCTGACTTTGCCTTTTCCATGTGAAACTCATCGGTACCAGAGCTGTGGGGCTCACAATATATTATATTAATTATAAAATTTTATATATAATATATTATTATATAATTTATATATATATATATATATATATATATATATATTTATAATTGTGTCAGCTTCTACACATAGCTCACCTAAGCCTACAGGTATTGAGACAGAGGCAGATATAAGGTGCAAACGGTTCCTTTCCGTATGTTTGCTTGCAGAAAACCAAATCGTATGGCAACAAACATACACGCAATAACGGAAAAACTAAACAAACCCGCTCGTCTGAGACTACGAACATAGGCATAGTTTCCCCACTAACAACTTGTGAACTAGGTACGTATAGAAAACACTGGCTCCTCATGTAAAACTTCGCACAGAGGGGAGACTGGAGTGCAGCCAACACCCCCCCAGTCACCCCTGACCCCTTTAAAAAGGGAGGTAAAACCCGCCATGGAATAGGGGGTAAGCATACCTCTCTTGCCGGAAGTAACTACGGTAAAAATTATGTCAACTCTGCCGTTTCAAACTATCGACTTTTGGGCCCTTTCATTCCTTGGTGGCTGTTCTAGTTCCCCGAGGGATATTCCCCGTACCGTTGCAAACCTTCCCGGAGCTGCCTTACTATTTATATATATAATATAAAATATATATTATAAATATATCACATACTCTTGTATAAATTTATAATGTTTTTATTTAAAAAAAAGTGTAGGGATTGCTTAAAACTCAATGCGGGTGTAATGGGTGGTTTAACAAATCTGTAAAGCACTTAGATTTATTTATTTTCTGTGTCTTCTATTTAAGGCTCCATGCAGTTGGCAGACATATGTAGAAGGTGTCTGCAAAACATCTGTGTGCTACCGTACAACTCCTCTACATGACACAATACTATGGAGGTATTTTTACGTAAAATCAATGCTTTTGGGAATATGAGCTCTAATAGAGAAAAAATTATTTATTAGATCTAAAGCATGTACAAGTCCAACAAGAGTATGGGGGCCATATTATGGCTCTAATCAGCTAGGACAGCCTCATATGTTCCTTTATTTGCAAATGAGCCTGTAGAGTTCTGGATCGTCTGCTATGCACTAGCTGTTCTATATTTATCTTATTAATTTATATAGTGCCCAGGTCGGTAACTTGAAGTCAAAGGGCCCGTAGCAATTTGAGATGGTTTCCCATTGTGTTCTGCTGCTCTTTCAGTTTCCTGTTATAAGTAGCAGCAACTAAAGGTAGAAATAATAGTGCCATATATCAGAGCTCCCACATACTGCATTCATCATGCAGTGCTAAATAACTGAAAGCCAACCGACTTATTATTTCATTAAAAAAAAAGTACAATGCTTTTGCACCTAAATGAGCCCCTTCAGCCTCTGGGCCCCATAGCAGGTGCTATGCCTCCTATGACTATAGTTACACCCATGATAGTGCTTTTACATTCCACAGTGCTGTAAAGAGATTGTCATTATTCACATTGTACCCTGTTGCTATAGTGATCAGTATGCTTTGGGTTATGGGTTTTATCCAGGTATTAGAAGAAAGCCAATTCAGACACAGGGAGAACATACAGACTCTTTGCAGATTTTGTCTGGGGATTTGAACCCATAATCCCAGTGCTGCAAGGCAATAGTGCTATCCACTAAGCCAGTGTTTCTCAACTCCAGTCCTCAAGACCCACCAACAGGTCATGTTTTCAGGATCTCCAACAGAATACACTGACAATAATGATATCTCCTGTGCAGAATGCACTGACAATAATGACATCACTGTGCAGAATGCACTGACAATAATGAATCACCCGTGCAGAATGCACTGGGCAATAATGATATCACCTGTGCAGAAGCACTGACGATAATGATATCACCTGTGCAGAATGCACTGACAATAATATATCACCTGTGCAGAATGCAACTGACATAATCGTATCACCTGTGCAGAATGCACCGACAATAATGATATCACCAGTGCAGAATGCACTGACAATAATGATATCACCTGTGCAGAATGCACTGACAATAATGATATCACCTGTACAGAATGCACTGACAATGATGATATTACCTGTGCAGAATACACTGACAATAATGATATCAACGTTGCAGAATGCACTGACAATAATGATATCACCTGTGCAAAATGCACTGACAATAATGATATCACCTGTGCAGAATGTACTGACAATACTGATATCTCCTGTGCAGAATGTACTGACAATAATGATAACACCTGAGCAGAATGCACTGACAATAATGATATCACCTGTGCAGAATGCACTGACAATAATGATAACACATGAGCAGAATGCACTGACAATGATGATATCACCTGTGCAGAATGCACTGACAATAATATCACCTGTGCAGAATGCACTGACAGTAATTATACCACCTGTGCAGAATGCACTGACAATAATGACATCACCTGTGCAGAATGCACTGACAATAATGATATTACCTGTACAGAATGCACTGACAATAATGATATCACCTGTGCAGAATGCACTGATAATAATATCACCTGTGCAGAATGCACTGACAGTAATTATACCACCTGTGCAGAATGCACTGACAATAATGACATCACCTGTGCAGAATGCACTGACAATAATCATATTACCTGTGCAATGCTGAGGAAATCCTGAAAACTTGACCTGTTGGTGGGTCTTAAGGACTGGAGTTGAGAAACACTGCACTAAGCAAACTTGCTAATCTATTTATTGGATGTTGAGTAGAAATAGGTGAAGAAATCAGCCTAGGTTCCCTGAAAAGGGTTTGGAAAGGAGAAAACCGGCAACAGACCATTCAGTCCGGAGGGGTAAAACGAGACTCTGTAATAGAGGTTTGCCACGGGGCCAACTCTCTTCTGTATATTACATGTGGGAACAAAAGAAGAGGTTTGAAAACAGTACAAGAGTTAAATTTGTATTCTCATCTTGGGCATTTATGTATACAGGTGGGACCTTCATGTATTGGGAAAATGAGGGCATAGTGACCCTTATTAATCGACTGTCAAATTCCCAATACACTTCATTAAAAGTATTTGTGAGCAGCCCATACCATAAAATCTATAGGAGTTATAGAAAAAAGCTAATTGCTTACTGATATAATATTGCAGTGTATTTGTCTATATTAATTTCAAGGTCAAGACTATTTTTTGAGCCTTGCACATGCTCAGTTGTATAGCTTCATATTCTGCTTTTGATATATTTCCCTGTTAATTTCAGTTTATACTTTAAGTTTTATGGAAACAATATAGGATCTCATTCTTTAAAAAAATGCTTGCACTTATTTTTAACATATATTTATTATGTATTTATATTTCGGTAAATATATGTGCAGAACTTGTCTATCTATTTAAATTACAAATGTAGACAGTTGTCCTACTGTCAAAGCTTCTGGTAAATGTTTAACAAGATTATAGTAAGGCATAAATTTAGTAATGCCATAGGAGAAAAATATTTAAAGATCAAAGTCAATGGCCTCAGCTGTGTTGTAAAAGCCAATCAATGATTACAGCATTTGTACTTCATTCAAAGAATGCAGAGAATGTCAATATAATTCAGAAATGTTTAGCAGAAAAGATAGGTATCGGCTCTCTCCATTTACCTGTAACTGTATGAAGTATCTCATAGATACACATTGCATATATTGTATAGAAATAATATCCCAAATCTTCCTTACACACTTGAAGATGTGTTTCAGATATAGCAAAACACAGAGATGTTGTTTGTTAGCTGCCTATTTGGGGTCATTTATTTCTTTTCTATAGAAAAAAAATATTTTTGTTCTATAACAGTGCTAAGTGAGCACGCTCTGCATGAGTTATGCTATGGGCCCTGAGACAGTCAGATATTCTCGCCCATGTGCCCCCATCTCTTTAAGCCTAAGGAAGAAATAGTGCAGTTTTCTCTTCATCACTTTCTAGTCTTTACCACTTTATATGATAGAATTCGTTTATTGAGGGAGAAACTGGATTAACAATTATGTAGCTACTGCAGGCAATGCATCATGAATCATAACATGGCTCATGTCCATGGCCGCGATCTGAGATCCCATGGCTTTCACCGGGGTAAATAAAACTGCTCCACAGCCAACTTAGTCCTCCACTGCTGCCTCTCTCTTAGACTTAAAATACCAATGTGTGCCACCAATATTCTTCTCCTACAATGACAGAACTCTAGTAACTATCAAAAAGGATGCTTCCTTTTTCCATTGTTTGGTCCAAAATAATTTCTTTTTTTTTTCTAAAAATTTGATTCCGGGAAATTGCCCTCCACTTTTTCTGGTCTTGCTACTTGTTTGATCTTTGGCTTTGTTTTTTAACTCAAGTCCAGATTTAATTGTAGAAATGTCATACCTTCATTTTTTGCCCATGAAAAGATATAATAAAATCTCAATTTTTATGCAACAAAATATTCCCAGACTTTACAATTTAGAGGGTAAAGTACAGGCAAAAAACAAACATTACACAGTAAAAAGCTACTTACAGATTAGACCCAAAGTGTGAGGGCGTTACAATCTATTAGGGTGTATGGGTGAGACGTCGAATGAGAAGGGCTTGGCTGACAGTTATGTTCAAAAGAATGGTAGTCCAATATGACTTACCCCAAAAATTCACTGTTTTGTTATTAAAAAAATGTTTCCACAATAAACAATTTACCAGTTGGTGCAGCAGATTCTTAGAAAAAAGATCTCTGGATGGCTGCAGTTTTTTTATCTGTGTATTTTAATAATTAATTTTAAAGGGAATGTGTTCAAAAAAATAGCATTGGAGTTTTTTCATTGAGGTCAATCATTCTGTGAAGAAACAGGTTTGTGATCAGGGCCCAAAAAGGTGAACCAGCACTGTTGTACATGCTTTTCCCTGAAAACCTGAGAAATTTTGGGTCGTTCGAGACATTGTTCAGAACAGCGCACTTTGATTAAAAAGTTGATTGGAGAGGGTAAAGAAGTGTAGACAATGATAGGCTGTTCAGCTAAAATGATCTCCAATGCTTTAAAATGGAAGGCAAAACCAGAGAGATATGGAAGAAAATGGAAGACGACCATTCGAATGGATGGAACAATAGCCAGAAGGGCAAAGGCTCAGCCAATGATCAGCTCCAGGATGGTCAGAGACAGTCTCAAGTTACCAGTGAGTAGTGTGACAGTTAGAAGATGCCTGTGTGAAGCTAATTTATTAGCAAGTCCCCACAAAGTTCCACTCTTACAAAAAGACATGCGTGGAAGCGGATACAATTTGCCAAAGGACTCGTCAACTGGCCAAAAGAGAAATGGAGAAACATTTTGTGGACTGATGAAAGTAGAATTGTTCCTTTTGGGTCCAAAGGCGCAGACAGCTCGTGAGACGAACTCCAAGTTCTCAATTCAAACCATAGTACACTCTGAAGACAGTGAAGCCTTGTGGTGCAAGCATCATGATATGGGCATGTTTCTCTTACTATTGTGCTGGGCCTATCTACCGCATACCAGAGGTCATGGACCAGTTTGCATATATCAAAATACTTCAAGAGGTCATGTTGTCTTACGCTGAGGACACCAGTAAACAAGCAATACTTGGTTCCAGTCCAACAAAATTGAGGTTATGGAGTGGCCAGCCCAATCCCTGGACCTTATTCCCAAACATCACTTGTGGGTTTACATCAAAGATGCCGCTTCTTAGGCAAAGCCGACAAACGCAACAAATTGTGAGATGTAGTCAAAGCGTCCTTGGCTGGAATAACCGTTGACAGGTGTCAGAAGCTGGTTGACTCTATGCAACATAGATGTGAAGCAGTTCTAAAAAATTGTGTTTATAGAACTAAATATTAGGTTACTGATTCACTGATTAAAGACAAATGCAGTCACTGCTATTTTTTTCAACAGCCCAATGTTCATTTTTTGTTATTTTCTGTAGAGTAGTTAACAATTATATACATTTCTCATCATGTTTTTATTTAGAAAGCAGTGTGCAATGTTTTCACTGCATGGAAATAAAAAGACAATTATAAAGATTTTGAGCGACATGCATGAAATTTGACATTAACATGCCAAATTTCATGCGCATAATAACGGCATAGAATGCGCCTGATTTATGAACCTGCTGTACAACGGGTCATAAATCAGGCGCATTCTAGGGAAACAGTTTTGGCTCAGGTATACCACTTTTAAAGTGGTATACCTGTTCCAACTGTAATGTGCCTAGAAATGCCATAGCGAACCTATAAATAAAATCCGCTACGGTTCTAGTGTTTATGAACGGGGCTGCGCCTGATATTGGGCTGAAAAGATGTCACAGCCCCGTTCATACATGTCACCCTTTGTGCTTAGCTCATGTTTTTGAACACAATGCGGGTGGTTTACATAAAAAGTGGATGAACCTTCCATCCAGACCGTACATCTATATACAGATAAGTGCCTGTGAGTGCCCAAGTGTAAGGAGTGACAGAAATGTGTATGATTGAAAGTAGGTGGTTAGCAATTAGGGATCTTGGTAGGCCTGTCTGAGATTATTTTTTCTCAGGGTATGCTTAAAACTATGAAGGTTATGAGTTTTTCTGATCATACGGGGTAACGTGTTCCAGAGAACTGGTACAGCAGGTGTGAAATCTTGGAGACAGGCATGGGAGGTTCAGATAATTGAGGCATGTAATTTAAGATCATCAGCAAACCGCAGAGACCAGGTATGGTGGAAGACAGAGATAAGGGAGGAGATGTAGAGGGGTGCAGAACTTTATGGATGAGAGTGATTAGTTTATCTTGTATCCTGTACTAAATGGGCACCAGTGATTTAAAACAGGGAAGAGGAAAGTAAGGGGCTGAAAAAAGAGACCCTTTGGCTACTGTATTCAGGATAGATTGATAAGGGAAGTGTTTACAGAGAGGGAGACCAATAAGCAAAGAGTTACAGTAGTCAAAACGAGAAAGAATAAGAGCAACAATAAGAGTTTGAGTTGTTTAAAGTTAAAAAAAGGACAGTTTGGAGATTTTTCTTGGGGTGGCAGATAAAAGGGAGTTGGGCCCAAGGGATTTGAATTAGGGAGTTCAGGACGATCAGAATCTAGCATGACTCCAAGACAGTGGGCCTGCACCCTAGGCGTTATGGTGGAATTAAACATGAAAGCAGAAAGAGGGTTAGTAGATGGCAGATTGACAAGAATTTTTGGGTGAGATTTGTTTGAGCAGAGAGAGGATTCAAAGAAGTGACAGACAGTCACTGGTGTTTTGTAGCAGGGGCAGGAGTGATGTCTCGGGGGAGGTTATAATTTGGGGTTTTCATCAGCTAGAGATGGAAACGGGAACCCAGGGCCAGACTGTGATTTAAAAAGCAGCCGTGGAAAATAATCCTCACAGCCAAATTTAACCCTTCCCACATTTAACATAAGTTAACATAATGTTGGAATGGGTTTCACGCAATTGGTGTAAATTTATGTAGTGATTGTGCGGTCTCAAAATATAGCCCGCCAATCACTGCGGGAAACCAGCTGTATTTTTACATGGTACCCTGAGTTAACCGTTTAAAACCTTCAGATGCCATGGTTCAAATGTGATGCGGCAGTAAGGGGCGGGGGGGGCTTACCTTTTCTCCATCAGCACCCGTGATGAATTGTAGGTGCGGGGGTCTATGACAACCGGAAGTTAACAATGATTTGTGCTGTCCTTTTACGTCACTAAGCCCACTGCCCTAAAAGGGCGCAGCGGGCATTGGGATTGACAGCTACGATATCTAGTACAGTACTGTATTGCTATGTATTGTAGCAGCGATCTAACAGATCGCCGAGTAAAATCCTTTATAGTGAGAAGTAAAAGTAAAACACACACACATATAAATAAAACACGTACACCTCATTGTCCCCAGTACATATGGCAATTGCCCCAAAAAGATCAAAAATAAAAAAGTACACGTATTTGGTATCATCGCATGCATAACAACTGTTTAACACATACTTTTTTTTCTGACTGTGGTTGAATAGAACAGAGTATCTACCTATGCTGTTCTTTCTTTTTTTGTGGTAATCACTTTTGGCTTCTGAGTTGCCATGTCATCTTATGGATATATTTCAGTGTAACATTAAGACTATGTTCACACATCTTAATCGCGGGGCGTATTTCGCTCGCAATTACGCCGTGTGGACGGGAGCGGGGCGGGGGTCCTGGCAGCCTGCCGGCCCCATAGACATGCATTATCCACGGCGCGTATACGCCGTGAATAATTGACATGTCACTTTCTCCCCGCTCGCCTTATTGTGCAAGCGGGAGAGGAGGCGTAATCTATAGTTCTGTTTGAGAACTGTGGATTACCATAATGACCAGGACGTATTTCAGCCCGTAATTCGTGCAGTACGGCGCGAATTACAGGCTAAAATATGTCCCAAAATAAGCCGTGTGAACATGGCCTAAGGGTATTTTCACATGGCATGTTGGGTTGCAATATGCTGCGTGTTTTAGAAGTAGGTGCTGTACTTCTAAAGCATAGGAGGGCTGGGGCCCCTCAGTCCCATTAGCAGCGGTGCGTAAGGGGGTTCCCTGAAGAAGTGCCATGTCCCTTCTCTGCCCTAGCGCACAATATTTATCGCCGGGGGAGACAAGACATTAATTCATAGCTGTCTATGAGCTATGGAATTAGCGTAATTTTTGGCCGGCATTTTGGCCCTATTAAAAGCGCAAATACATAGCCTAAGAGCTAAACAGTCATCATCATAAATGTGGTGCGCACCAAACCTACACTCAACCCTAAAATAACCTCCTCCCTGCTTGACGCCTTTTTCCTCCCGTATCTCACAAATCTCATAGACACAGTACGGTAGAACTAAGTAGCTCTCAGGGTTGGATGCAAAAATTTCACAGACACCGCAGATTCAGGGCAATACATGGAGGGCAGAAGGAGAATGGACTAATCACACACCGGAGGAATTCATCCCTGACCAGCTGCGAGGACTTTCGCTATTTGGGAGCAGTTACCTGCTGCTGTGGAGGCACCGACTCGGAGGCCCAGCTGCCGCAGCGCGGATCCTTCTGCTCATCTCACACCTCTCCAGCTAAGTAACTGACAGCGATCCCCACGCATAACTTTGACTTACCTGCTGCTGCTGGCCCGCGGGTGGGTCGGTCCCCTTGGCCTCTCACAGAGACTTTGTCCCAGCGACAGGTGCCGGGTGGTGGACGCTGCTTCTCCCCTGGGTGTGAGCGGGAGCCATTTTGGTAGCAGCTAGCCACGTGGTTCTCCCTCTCTGTCGGTGTAAGAAATGGACTAATCACACACGTTTTAAAACTGTTTTTATGGAGATTTGTGTGCCACAAAATTTTTAGTTTTACAAACTACACATAAGCCCCTTATACACATATATATATATATAAAAAATCACATTTGTCAATTGAAAATAATTTTTATGATGCGTTGTTCTAAGAACTATCATATTTTTACTTTTTTTAGCGCTTGAGCTGTTTAAGGCCGGGTCTACACAGAGATGTTAAAATGCAGTCCAAAATCCGACAGCATCTTAACATTACTGTACCGTGGTTATTGGGATGGGGTTGAGCTAAAAACAGTGGTCGGAATCTTGGCAGCAACTTGGCGGAAGAGGGGACATGTTCTCTCTTCCGCCATACGGATGGCAGTTTAGGAATCCTCAGTTTCTATTCAGGTCAGTGGGAATGGGTTTTCTTTCGGTTTTAAATCCATGCAGATTCTGTCTTAAAATACTCCTAGTGTAGACATATCCTAAGGGTATGTGCACCTGGCATCTTGCAGGCTGTATTCCGGGGTGTAATTACACTGCAATACACCCCAAAATACATCCTACAGCTGTGGCATCCTGACTGCAGAGATCAGAGGTTCCACAGCTTCTGAAACCATGTTGCTTAACCCCCAGGATGCCATGGTCATTAGCAGCTGAGGCATCTGGGGGTTAAACATCAGGAATCAGAGATTGTGCAGCTTCTGAAGCCACACAATATGTTTAGTGCTGGTGAGTGCAGCAGCCCTTCCTCCATACTGCACAATGGTCATTAGATGAGAGAGGACTTACATGAAGTGGCCCCTGCACTGCTGGCTCTGTCCTTTGGTTCACAAGTGGCAGGAGCACCTTGAGCAGTACTAGCAGGATGGTGCTCTAGTATGGGCACTCTCCTCTATTCCACCTGACCAGGGGGCGGAGCTAATCGGGATCAGGGGGCGGGGCTTAGCGGGACAAGGAAGTGGGCTGTACATGGTGCCTGGCTGTGCTACTAGTCCCTACTCCACATCCCAGCCGCGGCAGCTAGCACAAAAATCCACCCTCACTGACACAGGATCTTAACACACCTCCGTCCTGCCGCACATCCTGTCAATCAACCCTCCGTTCTCTTATCTAGAAGTAATCTCTCCTACACAGGCGGCCCACAGACACAACGGCCTGGCGGGAACCTGCCCGGTAGCACAGATTAGAAGTCCGGGCCTGCTGGAAGCCAAATCTGCTAATGATTTGTCCAATGGGGCTGTGTAGATTGAAAGTAGGAGAGGACCTAGAACTAGTCCCTGAGGAACCCCAACAGCAAGAGGAAAAGGAAGTAGAATCTGCAAATGAGACAATGAATATAATATTTACAAAAATGTGAGAGATGTACTCACTTTTGTGAGATAATGTATTCAGTATTCGTTAGCATTAGTGTTTTTATCTCTTCACATAGTTTCACACATTGCATTCTGTCTATTGTTTCATCCCTTTCATTCAGTTGGATCCTATATGGATGTCTTTATGGTAATCTTGTTATCAGCTTGCATCTGTCTCCTCAGAATTTATTTAATACTTTTGTTATCCTCTGCGTTTTGTTGTAAGGTAACTGGTGTAAATTTACAAACCAAAGTACTCTTCTCTTTTGTAACACAGCGATCCAATCTTTATTCTTTGCATTTTAACTTAAACAGGATAATGGTTACCCAGGTTATCTGAATGTACTTCCGTGTAAGTGGAATTAACTTTGGAATTCATATTAACTTTAGATCTTTGATGAGTAAGGGTCTGTGCACATTGCGTCTAAGCATATACGCCAAAACATTCCCCTTGCATATACTTTCCCCAGGGCAGTGAATAGGTATTCTATGGACCTCATGTACCTCACTATACAACACTTACAGGTGCACTATAGAACGTGAGAGATGAGATAAAAAAATGCCGATGAGGAATTGAAAATTAACACACAATTAGACCCATGCTGAATTAAAATCTAATATTGACCAACTAAAATCCTCGCTACTGCAGAATAAGTTGAGGAAATTTGAGAGTAATAAGAGACACTATACACTGAACTGTGTCTACACCTGGGTGGAGGAGAGACAATTTTATCGAGGCCTTGGTAGAGGTGTTCATCATAGAAATGGTTGGAATATCACCTCATCAGGATCTGAGGATCAAACACAGTAGGACAGGGCTGCATGGAGATCAGGCACAAAAAATACCAGAAGACAAAGAAATCAGGATTTTTTTTAGAGGATCCATCTATACAGGCTGAGGAAGATCCGTGCAAAGGCGCAGAAGCGGCACCTATTGGGGGAAACAGATTATGTTGCACAGTAATGAGAACCAGGAAGAAAATCTATCCCCGCTAATTTTGAATATTTCTTCCATGGAAGTAACTACTCCACAGAAGGCATTGGTTGAGAAGGGATCAAATTTTGTACCTAATCTAGACATAAAACTCTTTGACTTTATTGTTGACTTCTTCAAGTTTTGAAGGTATATTAGAATTAAAGTGCATTGGTGGGCGTGGCCTGCTACTGGAACATGGTGGATGTGTGCTAGAGGAGCTCCGTGACAGTGACAGA
The DNA here is from genome assembly GCA_025379985.1 of Phyllomedusa bahiana. Classification (NCBI taxonomy): domain Eukaryota; kingdom Metazoa; phylum Chordata; class Amphibia; order Anura; family Hylidae; genus Phyllomedusa; species Phyllomedusa bahiana. The sequence continues at coordinate 13,970 of JAODAL010071399.1, forward strand.
AGAACTCGGCACAAATAAACCTCCTACTGCCTAAATCTGTCATCAATTGATATCCAAGACCAGAGGAATTCATCCCTGACCAGCTGCGAGGACTTTCGCTGTTTGGGTGCAGTTACCCGCCGCTGAGGAGGCACCGACTCGGAGGCCCAGCTTCCGCCGCGCATTTCCTTCTGCTCATCTCGCACCTCTCCAGCTAAGTAACTGACAGCGATCCCCACGCATAACTTTGACTTACCTGGTGCTGCTGGCCCGCGGGTGGGTCGGTCCCCTTGGCCTCTCACAGAGACTTTGTCCCGGCGACAGGTGCCGGGTGGTGGACGCTGCTGATCGCTCCTCCATTGGGTGCGAGCGGGAGCCATTTTGGTAGCAGCTAGCCACATCCCTCTCTGTCGGTGTAAGAACTGCGCCACTCTCCTCCTCACTGAGAAACATTAAATAATGGCGGCTTTGAGACGATTAGTTGCACAGGCTCACAGGGATTCCCACGGAGGCCTCATCTCCCCTGTGGATTCTGAGCAGCAAAAGGGGCCAACACTCCAGCTCCTGACCTCAAGTGGGGGCCAAAACTTGCCACTTCCCCCCCGGGGCCCCCTTTCCCCTTTTTCTCTTACTCAGGGGACTGGCTACTATTTTTCTAAGGAAAACCCCAAAAACAACTTTCCCGGGGCCGTTTACTAAGGTCGCATTAGCCCATAAAAGGCAAAGATTTTAGTGGCCCCCTTCCCCCCCCCCCCAAAACACACTCGCATGGTAAACCCTCCCTCTCCCTTTAGCCTGCTAGGGGGGTTTCCATAACAACAGTTTGCCCTACAGCAAACCTTTACACGGGGCCTTATTTTCCCCCCCGAGGACAAAAATTACACCCAAACTTTACTTTTACACTCCCCTTTGAAAGGGGGCCCCAAACTGTTTGGGTGTTAAAAAAACCAAATGGTGGGAAAAAGAAGTGAGGGGAAAAAAAACAAAAAAAACCTTTTAAAAAAAATTTAAAAAAAAAAAATTTAAATAATATATAATCTGGGGTATATTTTTTGGGGGGGGGGGAAACAGCTCAAACGGAAGGGCAACCCCAATGCAATACTGCAGGATTTATTGGAAAACGGTGTTATAAAGGAAGGAATTAAACAGCAGGGCTTGCTTCACCAAAAAACAAAATAAAACCACAGTCCTTGGTTTTTTGTCACAATACCGTATGCCGGGGGGCTATAGTCCCTCCACGGGGGGGAACAATGGCCCCCGCTCTGGTTTTTCAATACGGGCCCCGGGGGTATGGGGGGGAGGGGGGGGGGGGGGGGGGGGGGGGTTTGGGGGACAGGAATGGGGGAAACCCCACCCACTTTTCCACCTGGGCCTGCGGCCTTTATATAGGGGGTTGGGGAAGGGCCCAAAACCCGGGGTTTTGGGAGCATCCGTCAATTAAAACCCCAAACCTTTTGGCCTTTTCCTTTCAAATAATATACAATATAAATATATATATATTGGGGAAAAGGGGTTTACTCATGGTTTTAGCCCCACCTTGGGCCCCACCTGGGGGGGCACTCCCCGCTCCTTGGGTCGCCGCTTTGGTGGG
>JAODAL010071400.1:0-15538 GCA_025379985.1 Phyllomedusa bahiana
ATTAAGAATGTTGGTTGGTGGTCAAAAACCCCGGCTGCTAGAGATCCGGAAGCTTGGCGGGAGTGACCCTCTGTGACCCCCCTTTTCTGTTTTTGGAAACGTGCCTGCTCAAAAAACCTACTTTTCGGTTTTGCCGCTATAGGGATTTTGGCTTCAGTTGGTTCTTTTTAGCTGGCCTGCTTACTTGTCGGCTGTTCCCACTTCAGTTTTTTTGGTCATTTTGCCCCCGAAACCCCCAGAGAATAAAGTGTAAAGGGATTCTAAGAGCTGGGCTGTCATCTGCGTGTCAACAAAAAAACAGCTTGTATAAATACCAAACCTGTCCCATGCATATTTGAGCTGGCACATGTTCTACAACCCCATACAGGCCCGCAGTCAAAAAATAGCTATTTTTTAACTTATTTGCGCAAAAAAATTGGGTCGAAAATTCAGGAATCTTTGAATCGAATTTTGGAAAAAACGTCATTTCAATTTAAAAGCTTTGGGAGTATAAAGGGATCCCCCCCTTTTGTCATTTTTTTTTAACATAAAAATTTAAAACCATATTTGTATACCGCATTGAAAAAGTTGATTGATAAAAAATAACATAATTTATCCTGAGTGAAAACCAAGAAAAAAAAAAATTCCAATTGAAAAAATTTGAATTTTTTTGGTTTTTCCAACCTTTTAAAAAGGGAATAAAATGTAATCCTTAAAGTCCATGTATTCCAAATGTAGCATAAAAAAGAAATTTAGCCCGCAAAAAAATGCCGCCTCACTCAAGTCCCAAAACGGACCCAAACACGCATCTAACAAATAGCGGTGTGTTTTACACTGCTTGCCATGGTAAACATGCGTTGGCGTTCAGACATGTGATCGCCGATGCGTGTCTAATTGTGTCTTTCGGATCCGTTCAAATAGTTGACATGTTATTTTTGATCCCAAAAGACCAGCAGGGGCTCCCATTTTTAAAAATATAGGGTCGAACCTGTGCAGCCAAAAAAGCATCCAAAAAAATGCCTTGCTGTTGGATACATTATGGATATTTCGCGCTGCGTTTTTGGATCAATTTTCGGGTCCCAAATTGGATCCCAAAAAGCCATGTAACATATCTTAGAGTCTGCAGCGCACAGTAAGGTGGAGGAGCTGAGTCTGATGACTGTGAATGGTTATGCGTGCCCGTGAAGTATTTCCCCCCTTTTGGGAATAGTAAAAAAAATCGGATCTAGAATTGCGATTTTTAAAAAAAATCTCCAAATTTTTGATTTCGACAACGCGATTCCATTAAAATCAATGGGAAGTGATCATTTTAAATTTTTTTACCCAAACAGGTGAGAAGCTGGAATTTCCCTTTACAACATAAACTGGATATGGGTCTTTGTAACACAATTAGGGTTAAGGTCACAAAAAAAAAAATTCACTGGCTAAATAATTTATTCCTTCAAGGCTAACTAAAAAGATGGGACAGCTAGTTATAGGTGGTGCCCGGGGGAGCACTGCTAAGGGCCACTTTGAAACAAAGAAACCCGGGTTTAAAAATGGCACATGGAAACTGGAAAGCGCCTATCACTTTTGTACCAGGGCCCAAGAAATTTATAAGTGTCCCCGTAAAACACCAATAGGGAAACGAGGTTCACTGGGGGGGCATAGTTATAGGGGGCGTGGACCCAGGGCTCCCGCAGAGTCTATTAACCATTTCGGGGCATATGCAGAAAAATTAAGGGGGCCCCCCCCCATTATATTTTCCTATTTTTACATACACTGGGCCCCTTTTTCTGACCCCTGCGGATCTGCCCTTTGGCACCTCTGGGACCCTTTTCAGTAGCCTGAACCCAAAAAACCCAGAAAAAAAATGCCCTTTTAGACATTACAATAAAATTGAAAGAAAAAAATTAGTTTTCAAAACAAGATTGTTGGGAAAAGGACATTGACTATCGCTGTCTTTTACTGCAGCATGACACCAAAACCAGCAAAAATGCCCTTATGGATACTCCCAATAAAATTTGCCCAAAGAAATGCAGACAGTTGATGGGAAGGCCCAGATAACGCTGCAGCGCTGACAGTCGGGCCGAAGCAGTGTGCAAATGCCGGAAATGTGAGCTAAGACCTCGAGCCTTCCTCAGGAGACAATCGAGACCTGGGTAGCTCTTGAGAAATTTCTGCCTATACTATAGCGCTTGCCCCTCCATATAAAATTCGTAGCACCATCACATCCCTATGCTTAAGCAACAATGGAATATTTTGCAAAGGATATTATCACATTATGCTATAAACTCGTCAGGAATGGGCTCAAGGAGCTTCGTGTGGACGAAGTGAGCTTCACTTGGAAACGCTGGCTGACGCTCCAGTTCCACCCAGGTGCCCTTCTCCTTGGCTTCATTTTTGTTCCTATCGTTTTACTTTACGCGCTGGAGGAAATTCTCTCTGCTCTTGGAGTGGCGAATATACTCCACATGGACGTTGATTCTTTTAGCAAGGGTTTTACCTTTGATCCGCTTGTTCACAATTATACCCACAACATGCTGTGTAACATTGTAGATCCTACCAGTCTTGCCATTATAGTATTTATGTGGCATGCCTTTTTGTATGGTGCCCATACCTTTAATGTACACAATGTCGCCTTTCTTGTAGATGTGCATGTATGTTGACAAAGGCAGAACTTCAGGCCACATGTAAGAATCTGTTTAGGTCTAAAACTCACGTTTTAGTTCATAGGTTACTATGGGCAAAAGAGTGAGTTTTAGACCTAAAAAGTTTCATACATGTGGCCCTTCATGTTAAGGAAGGGTATGGAGAATATAGACCAGGTTCCACACCTTTTGCTTCTTGTGTTTGTCATTTTCACACCTTAAAAATGGCGAGTCCAGACGAAAGAGAGGAATCGGTTTATTTCTCCTCCTCTGAGGGCATCAGAGCAGACAAAATCATCCTCTTGGGCCTCTTGATCTTTTGAAATGCCTTCTGACCCCAACTGCATTGTGTCATCAAAGAGCTCTTCAGAATATGGATTATCCAGTGGGGTCTGTTTATTGGGCAACATTTGGCCCGTCTGCTTCAGTGTGGACTGATGATGATGACCATATTTGTGGCCGTGACTGAGAGGAAGAGGAGTTCAAACAACTGGATTCAGGTTGTGTGAACAACTGAAGAAGAAATTGGCGCCGCTCTTCAGAAATGAGATTCACAGGGAACCGACCAAGCGATGACGGGCCATGTTCAAAAATATAAATATTAAAAAGGTCAAGATTTGTTCACAGTCTCTCATTGAAGAACTGTACTCCAAAGACAGCAAATCACAAGTGTTCTTAAATCCCTATAATTTTCAGCTTGCGACTAGGATTTGAAAACAGGGAAATTTCTTTATCAAAAATTGGTTTAAAACGGTCTAATGGAAAAAACTTTTAAACCAAATCAAAAAGTGTTTTTTGCTTCAGGCCCCTTTCCAAAATTTAAAAACAGCCCCAAATAAGACTAGCAATAGGGCTTTTTGCTAGGAAAAGCTAAGAAAAGTGGGCTTTTTGTGGGCAAATGGGCAACCAGGGAAATAGAAAATTTTAAAAATTTTTTTTACGGAATATCTATGGGGAAAAGTGGTTTATCGACAAATGACAAACCCGTAGTAGAAAAAGAAATTTTTTTTTTTGGGGAAAATCTATTTAAAAGTGATCTTATCCCACAAATGACAAAACCCGGATTAGAAATTTAAATTTTTTTTCCCACGGAAAATGTATGAAAAATTTGGGTTTTTATGCGACAAAACAAACAAAAGGGTTAAAAAATAGAAAAATTTTTCTATAGAATATCTGTGAAATGGGAAGGACGGTGTTTTCTTACATGACCTTTTTCCCCCCCAAAAAAGGAAATTTTGGGCACGGAAAAGAAATATCTGCCCAAAAAAAAAAGGGGTTTTTTTTCCCGCATTTCTTTTTTGTGCAGTTTTCCTAACAAGGGTGTTTGTTTCACTGAGGGCCCCTATACAATTTCATCAAAAACACCCCTTGTGGAAAGGAAATTTCAAATTTTTTGCAAGAAAAAACAGTAAAATACGTGTTTTCTTTTGAGAATTTCCATAAAAAATATCTTGTGCGAAGTTGCCCCCCAAAAAAAAAAAAGCTGCCCCCCCCCTCAGAAAAAATGCCAGCAAAAAAAAGTTTGGGCAATTTCAAAAAAATACAGTAAGCAGCTATATCAAAAAAACTCTGACTATGCTGTCTTGAGCCCCCGATCTTGCCCCTACCCCAAACCCCAAAATCTCTATCAAGCAGTTTTTCCTTTCTAAAATCGCCGGAAATGGTGTTTTGCCTGCTTAAAAAACGGGTTTCCCGGGGATGGAAACAATTTCGTTCTCTTCACCCGTCTGGAAAACTTTAAAGGGGGGTAAGCAGGAAGTTTTAGTGGAATTTTGTTTAAAAACCCCAAAGGGATTGTGATTTTAGCAAATCAAATTTAGATCACAAAACCCCCCATGGGTTGCCCTTCTTGACCCCCCCTTTTGTGCTCTGAAATGATTTGGGTGGGCGCCAAAAAAATATTTTGATAGGGGGTAAATGGGGGGGAAACTGAATTTCCCCGATCATGCTTGTTGATACAATTTTAAGGGAAAAAAAAGGGGTCAAAATTTAGAATTTTGGGGAAAAAGGGGGAAAAAACGGCGCGATTTAAATTTTTCTTGATTTTAAATTTGCTCATCTTATTCCCCCTTTCCCGTTTCCAGAGACAGTGAGCATTCAATTGGGGGCCCGTAGTTTCAATGAAATTTTTTTTGGCTGGCTGGGGAAAGTGTTTTTCCCCCTCCCCCCCCTGGACTTCTTTCCGTACTGGAGGGGAAGAGGGGGGGGGCCTTGTAGTGAGGGAGGGGGGAGAAGCAGGTTCTGTGACATGGAAATTTTTAATTGCCGGGGGTTGCAGCCTCCCCTCCTGCCCAATTTCCTGGATCCAATTTTGGGCGTTTTACACAGTGCAGTATTGGGGTGCAGTTTTAAAATGTGCCCCCAATTAAACGCCTTTAAATTTCCAGCAAGTTCTTTCAGTTGTCCCAAAAATTTTTTCGGGAAAAAGGGGTTTCAAGTAAGTAATAAAACTTTGGGTTTTGTTTGAATTCTGGGTTTGGGTTTTCAAATTTCACCAATTGATTTCCCCACTTTCCAAAAAGTTTTGATTTAAATCCCAAAAAACTTGTTTGTAATAATGTAAATTTTATTGGAGCGCCGATAAAACTGCACTAAAAAATGGGGCCCGTGTGAAACACCCCTTTAGGCTATGTTCCACGGCTAATTGTAGGGCGTTAAAGTACGGGCCCCGCAATTATGTTTGGGTTTCGGAAAAGGGGTTGTGCCGAAATTTTCGCCCTACTTTTGTGGATTTAGTCGCCAAGTCTCCAGTCCCCCGACCAGAAAAATTTTCCCGGGAAACTGTTCCAGGAATGAAGAAGTTTGGGAAAGACGTTTATTCCATCCCCAAGTCCTTTACAAACTGACAAATAAGTGTGGCCTCCTTTAAAAGGGGCCCCCGAGCAAACGGGGTGTTACGATTTAGCTGCCTGCCAATGGGCTGTCATCAAAATTACACAGGGGATTTTTACTAGCGCTTGGAAAAATCAAAAAAAATTTTTTGGCCTTTTTTCTGTTCATACCCGTCGGGGCTTAAAAAATGAAAGGGTGGAAATTCCAAAAGGGTGAAAAATTCACAGTCAGCCCATGTTGGGGGGGGGCCGTTTCTTCCCCCCACAGCTCAAGGAGAGTGTGTTTGGGTTTGTAGGAATGGGTAAGTGCATGCACAGTTTCCCGGAAAATTTTTTGAATGTCTTTCAGATGGGGTTTGGGAAGGGTTTAGGGGGGACCGTTTGAAATTGATTTTAAAAGCTTGCGCCATACAGGAAGCCAGGGGTCAACCTTCATCGGGCAGCGGGAACCATGTTCCTTCCCTTGTCTGTCCCCCAAGGTTTTGAAAAAGCAGTTGTTTCCGGAAGGGGGAAAGCCCACTTTAAAATTTCAGTTGATGATGGTGGGGGGTTTCTTCCCTGTTTTGACTTTGTTCGCCCAGCCAAATCAGGTGTTTGAAACTGGCGTGAAAACCGTTGTTTCCCTGCAAATGGGTTTAAAGGGGCATCACTTAGGGAAATTTGGGAGGCTTTAGGTGGTGGTGGGGGGAGGGGGCGGCAATTTGGGGGCAGATTAGCAGTTTGACAACGTGGAGTAGAAACGGGCGTCTCCTGTCCAAGTTGTAGTGTGGCCCGGGGGAAAGGGAAACACCTTTTACCCAGTGGGGGTAAAGGACATGTACTGTCCCCCGACCGTAGTTAATGGGTCCCCGTCCGTGCTGCTGTGCACCTTGGAAAGGGAAAACCCATAGGGGTCAAGGATGGCCCACTTTTGTTTTAAATATTTTTTGGGAGGGGGAGGGGACTGCCTTTTTTTGGAAAAAGGGAATTACAGCCTGGGGGTTTCCCCCTCAGTCGGCATAAGCCCTTAGTTTTAGAGGTTTCCCCCACTTTGGAAAGGGAGGGACTGCTTTCCAAACAACCAATTTGGGCAGGGGGCACGGTCAGCTTTTTGCCCTTTTTGGATTGTTGAAAGCATATGCTGTCTTTTTGAAATCCCCCTTTGTTGAACAATGCTGGAGCCATGAGTGGGGGGGGAGCATTGGACCCGGGAGATGATGGGAAAGAAAAAAACAGCTCCTTTGGCAGAGGTGGGGGGACCCCTTTACTGGCTTTAAAAGGCATGCGTGCCCCTGGGTTTCTGCTGCTGTTGCTGGGCGGAGGATGGACCACCCCCATCTGCGACACGTTTCTTCCCAGGCCCTGGAAAGGTGACGCCCGGATGTTGTTGGGAAAAGGGCCATGGGGCCAACCCTTAGCTCCCTGGCCACGCTACACTTTCTGCCAAAAGAAACTAATTTTAAACTTTGGTCCTCCAATTTTCTTGGCAAAAACTGCCCACCGCTGGTAGGTAATTTTTTCTGCCAACCCCCTCCTCAATGACGACTATTTCCGTTGATGCCCCGGTGAGCCCCTGTTTTGCTAGTTTCTTTTGGGCCCGCCAAGGGGGAAAGGTCTACCCGTGGCCCTTTGGCTCCCCACTGTGATGAAACGGGTTACGTTGGGCTATCGTAAACGGGTTGATAGGCCCATATTTTAGCAAAAAAAACAAAACGATTTAAAGAAAGTCGATAATTTGATTATCGCCGATGAAACCCTTTAAAATCTATGGGTGGGGGAACAACACCTTTATTTTTTACACCCCAAAAAGGGGGTTTCGGAAAAGCTGGGAAATTTAAAATCCACAACAGTCAAAAAGGATAAGGCTTTCCCTCTTAAGCAACAAAACTTAGGTTATTTAAAAACCACCCGGAAAAAAAGGGCAACCCCCCATTCACTTTTCCCCGTCTTGTTTCCCCGGGATGACCAAAAACCTGCATCCCCAACAAATTAAAAAGTCCAAAGGCATTGATTTAAACCCAAACATTTATTTTGAACGGGATTTTTGAATACCCCCCTTTGCCCCTGGAACGCAGCATGGGGCCCCAAAACCTAAATGACCCCCCATTAAAAAGTCCCGGGAAAAAAGGAGTCTTTTAAACCCCCCTTTTTAAAGTTGAATGGACTTTGATTATACCTGTTTTTTTACCACAGTTTAAACCAAATTAAACCTTTTCTGACCCCAGATTTAAAAAGTCGGAAAAGGATTTTTTTTCCCCCCCCATTTTAGTTGAACTGGACATTGCCCAAAAACCTGTTTGAAACCAAAAGAATGACCAAAAAACCTGCTGACCCCAGTTTAAAAATTGTCGGAAAAGGAGTTTTTAAAACTACCATTTAGTTTAAACCGGAAAAGGGAACTAAAAACCTTCCGGGCCACAGCATGACCCCCAAAACCCTGCAGCCCCCCAGTTTTAAAAAGTGCCCCCCCCAAAAAGGGGGAGCCCTTTGGGAAACCACCATTTTAGGGGAACTGGAAAAGGACTATCCCTGCCCTGTGGGGCCACGAAAGGCCCCCAAAACCTGAAAGGACCCCAGATTAAAAAAGTGCGGAAAATGGAGTCTTTGAACCCCCATTTAGTTTAAAACGGAAAATTGAAAAAATCCCCTTCCTGGGCCCAGCTTGACCCCCCAAATTTGCATGCCCCCCAATTTAAAAAAAAAGTCCGGGAAATGGGAGTCTTTTAACCACCTTTTTTAGTTGAATTTGGACTTTGACTAATCTGTCCGGTTACCGCAAATGACCATCAAACCGGTCTGCCCCACAGATTACAAAGTGCCAAAATGGGAGTCTTTCAACCACCATTTTAGTTGAACTGGACATTGACTAAAACCTGTTCTGTACCAAAAAGAAAGACCTTTTAAACCTGTCTAAAACCCACAAATTAAAAGGGGCCGGTAATAAGGAGTCTTTGAACCCCCTTTTTTTATTTTTAAACGGGAAACTTTGGGACTATATTTTTCCTATTTACCGCAGTTTGCCCAAAAAAAACCTTTTGGGACCCCACAGTTTAAAAAGTCCCGGAAAAAAGGGAGTTTTCAACCACCCATTTTAGAATGAACTGGAATTTTACTATAACCTGCCCGGGGCCACAGCATGAACCCCCCAAACCTGCTTGACCCCAGTTTAAAAAAGTCCCGGGAAAAAAAGGGTTTTTTCAAACCACCATTTAGTTTCACGGCCATTGCCCTAAAACCTTTTGGGGCAACAGAAATGACCCCAAACCTCAAAAACCCCCCAATTTAAAAAAGTGCCGGAAAAAGGAGCTTTTAACCCACCATTTTAGTTGAACGGGAAAATTGTTTTAAATCGGGTTTTGTACCGCAAAATTGCCCTTTAAAACCTGTTGACCCCACAGATTAAAAAGTCCCGGGAAAAAGGGAGTTTTTTAAAAACCACCATTTTTTTTTAAAACGGGAAAAATTGACTATATCTTCCGGGGGCTACAGCAGGGCCCCCTTAAACCTGTTTGATCCACAGTCACAAAGTTGAAATTATGCTTTTTTGGGACAGTGACTGTCATTTAGTATATTTTTTGGTAACTGAAAATTTGTTCCCGAATTTTTTTTGGGAAGTTTTATTTATATTTTTTACATTCTTATCATTTTGCTTTTTTTTTCAATGGGGAATAACATAAAACTTACACCCCTCCCCCCGTTTTTAAAGGTATTTTTTGTCACGAAAGAATTGTTTTTTAAAATTGCGCCCCACCCCCCTTTCATAAAAATACAAATGCCCCTAATCATCCCCAAAACACTTTTAGTTGAGAAGACATTTCCCCCTGGCTTTTTTGAGATTGATTCAGCCAATCAAATTTCAATGGTTTAATTTTTCCCCCAAAACCTTTTCTTCGTGTTTTGGGGGACAGACCCCCCGGGAGATAAAATGATGCGACCCCCATAGTGACTCCCCCCCCCCAGAAAAATTTTAAGCCTCAAATTTTTGGCAATTTGTGTCCACCCCTTGGACCCCTTTTTTTCACACTATTAAAACCCTCACAGAAATCACCTTTTTTTTAAAATCTTTTTTTTAGAAAAATTTGAAGCTCCCCTGTTTGGGCCCCTAACGTGAGACCCCAGGTCTCCCATCAGCCATTTTTAAACAGGGAGGCCCAGCTGCCGGGCCAGACTTACATTTGGGTGCGGCGAAAAAGCCCAGGCTAGCGTCTGTTCAAATTAACCGCGGGTTAGCGGGCCAAAGGGCCCGGGTTAAAGGGGGTTTGCGGTGAGGGGCCCCCCCTAGCGTCTCCCCCATCTATTAACACGCAGGTTCAGCTCCCAGGGCCAAGATTACAGTGGGTGGGGTTGAGACCCCAGGTGGCGTCCTCTTTCTTTTTAACCCCGGTAAAAATGCCCTTAAACGCGCAACAAAAACAGTCATCCCTGAAGCAGGTGCGGAAGCGGAGGTGTAGGAAAGCCTTTTCCGGGCCTTTCCCTTCCAGTACACGGTACAAGGACCGGGGTAGCATTTTTGCCCCTCCGTAGAGTGCGGCCCAAATTTAAAGCTTAAACCTTTGGAAAACCGGTGGTTAACGCTCCTGTTCCCCCCAGGTGCCCTTTTTTTTGCATTCTTTTTCTCTTTTTTCTCAATGTGTTGGGGGAAAAATTTTCTGGCTCTTTTTTGCTCTGTCCGTGCTCCATATTTCCTTTCCCTCTGAATAACCTACATCGGAAAAGGGTTCCCCTGTACCCCTTGTAAAATTCAGAGGAAAGGAAATTTTTTTTCCAAATTTTTTTGTACATGCAATTTTTTTAGTATTTTTAATTCTAAAAAACCCAAACATTTTTAAAAAAGGATGGAAACCCCCACCATGTCTTTGTTTCCTTTTTTTTATTGTTTTAAAGGGGTTGTTTTCCAATCCCGGGGATTGCTAGCTATGTTAAAGTTTCTTGCAAAAACAAGTCATTTTGACAATTTTTGGGGCCCATTAACAGTGTCCTCCCTTTTTCCCTCCTTTTTCCCTGAAAAGCACCATCACCCTTTTAGCCCAATTTCCTTGAAAAATTGTGAAAAACCCAAATTTCTGTTAAAAGACCCCCTTTTTTTTTTAAAATTTTGGGGGCCCTGTGGGTATAGCGGCATGTCCACAAAAAATTTCCCCCAAAAATTCAAACAGGGCCCATTTGGGGCCCTTTTTGACAATTGGGGAAGAAAAAAATGTTTGTTAGAAAAAAAATTTTTTTAAAGAATGGGACCTTTATTTTGGGCTGCATTTCAAAGCAACATGCCCCAAAAAAATATAAATAGACTTCTCAGCCATTTGTTAAAAATTGGGGGAGGGAGAAATGCCATTAAAAAACCCACTTTTTCTGTTAAAAGGACCGGGTTTAATGCTGTATCTCACAGCAACATGACCTCAAAAAAACCCTTGACAATGCAAAAACTTTTAAAGATAAAGGAGTACATGGAATAACCCGGGGTTGGGCATGAAAAACCCTTTCTGTTTTTTTTTACCCGTCTCCACACCCCCAAAAAAAAATAAAATGGGAATGGGTTGGGGAAATGAGAATAAAAAAAATGCAGTAAGAAATGATCATTTTAAAAAAACGTTTTTAAGGGACCCCTTTCGGTTTTAAGAGGAATGTGAAGGGAGATTTGGGAACTAAAAAAGGGCCTTGGCAAAATTTTTGGGGGCCACAACACAACAGAGATTTCCCTGCCGAATTTATCTTTATGAAAATTTAAAAGATTCCCCCAATTTTTAAAACTTTTGGGGGAAAGCCCCCGTTTCGTTTGGGCTTGGGAATGACCCTCCAGCTGTGCTGAAGGTGCCCCAGTTTTGACGCTGGGTGCTGGGCGGACAAAAATTTTATGGCGTTGGGGAGCGAGTCGGGCCATTTTGCCAATTTTTTGGGTACCCAAAAAGACTATTGGGGGCCGGGAAAACCTTCAAAAACACGGTGTTGAGACCCCAGATAGGTTTTGCACCATGAAACTTTTAAACAAATCTCATTTTGTTGTATATTTGCCCTTTCATTTCATGCTTGGTGAGGTGGTAAATAAAGGTTTGCCAGGGCCCCCCATTAGGCCCTTTTGCCACCCCTTTCCCGCTGCTGCTGCCCCAGGCCTACTTTTGGGACTCTACTGCTGTCACGCCCCCTTTATGTTGTTTTTTCCCCCGTGACATTTGAAAGAACGGAAGCCCAAAAGCAACAATGTCTCCAGTTATCAATCACAAGGTCTCCAAATTTTCCCGCATTTACCTCTATTTGGTGGGGGGAAGGGAAAATTGAGTTTTGTTTTGTACCGGGGGATCCCGGAGGGTGGCCACCTAGTAACTGTTTTTTTCATTTGGATGGCCTTAAAAGCAAGGATCAAGTTGGGGGAAAAGGAGCATCCCAACACTCAGGTGAAGATTTGGGGCCCTTGATTTTTTCAAACCAGGGTTTGAGGGGCCCCAAAAAAACTCCCTCTTCCTTTACTTCCCCCCTCCCCCTCAAATTCCCCGGGCCCAAACCCCTTTTTCCCAAAGGGAGGGAGGGGGTGTAACATCGGTGTCTAGGGGAAAACCACCTCCTTCTCCGCTTCCTCCGGCACCAGGGTTCAACACAGCCCTGACTTGCCCCGTTTAGCACCCCCGAGGCTGAGGCGCCCCCCTTGCACTAGCCCTGGACCCCGAAAATACTGCCTAATGAAAACCCACAAAATTTAGAAACTGTCGGGCCCTTTTGGATTCGACGGAGGGGAAAGGTTCTGTGTCCGGCATCTGTGTCCGTCTCTTCCTTTCCCTCCCCGGCGGGACCCCGATGTTTCCAGAGTGTCCACGATCGTTTTCCAGAAATAAAATTTACCACCCAAAGCACATGCTGCAAGGGGGATCGTCCGCATGAACCTTTTTTGGGGGGCCCTTTTTTCAAAACTGGGAAGGATGGGCCCCGAAACCTTTCCCCTTCCCCCCCCACTTCGGGGCCCCAAAAACCCCAGGTCCGCACCGCTGCTTGCGGCCATGTGTCTCTTCATACTGTCCGGGGAAAAGGCATTGCGCTTCTTCCCAATCGTGGAGCATGTGGAGGGTGGAAATTTCCGCGGGAAACCAAAGTCAACAATGAGAAAGGTTGGGCGGGGAGGCCCAACTGAAAGCTGCAACGCAGCCAGGGCGGGGTGAACCGGGTTTCGAACGGCCCGGGAAATGCGGGGGTCAGACCTCGAGCCCTTCTTCAGGCAGGCCAGAAACCCGGGGAGCGCTTTAGAAAAATTTTTTGGACGAAAGAGGTTCATGACATTTTGCCCGGCAAGGGATGTGCTCCAGCCTTTCCCATTTTAAAGGGGGGCCAGCAATTTGGGCCCCTACGACAACCCCCACCTTCCTGGCACAAAATTTCCCTTTTCACCCAGCCAGCGCTCGGGTCTCCGTTGCCGGGGAAACCACCACAGCCCTGACCTGTGGTGGAAGGTCTCCAAGACAAGATTAATTTCAACACGGCCCTTTTTTTGGTTTATTTTTTTCTGGGCAGGGGATTCCACCAGAGGACCTTGGGGGAAAGAGCCCCGCACCATCCCTTTCAGTTTTGAAGAGCGTGCCCCCGAGCCTGAGAGCCACCTTTACCCCCAAAAGCATCCACCCAGCCACCCAAAGGGGGGGGGGGGGAGGGGGGGGTTTGGGGTCCCCCCAGAAAGGGGGCGGCCTTTGGCCATGCTTTTCTAGTTTCCCTGTTTTCGGTTTTTCAGAAAGGACTTTTTTCCCGGGCACAAAAAGCAGACAACGCGCTTTAAAAATTTTTGATGACAACCCTGGCTGGCCCGGGCAGGGGCGGCTTTTTTTGGCAAAGAAATCCTGCCCCGGCATCTGGGACTGGGGGCAAAGGGAAGGGCCATGACTGGTGGAACCCACTGTGTCCACCAGACGGAAAAGGGAAAAATTTCAATGCCAAAAACCCCAGCAATGCCGAATTCAGGCCTTTTTTGGTTTTTTTGGGGGGGTTTGGGTTAAAAGTATTTCTTCTGCTCCAAAACCTGGGAATCAAAGGGTGGCTTCTAGACCTCCACTGTAACGGCGGGGCAAGGTCCGTCAAAACTGGCGGTAGGAGAAGGGGTAGTATGGGTCCCCCCTCCTGTTGGTGCTGTGTTACTCGGTGACGGTGGGAGGCCTTAAGCGGATGCCAGATCCCTGATCAAAGACTCTGAGAGAACCATGGGCATCTGAGGAACAGCTTTGGGTGGGTGGCAGATGAGGAGGAGGCCGGAGACAGAGGGTATTGACATTTGGTTTGGAAGCCCGGCGTCGAGGTCCTGCCTCTTTTTGGCCAAGTGTTTTTTGCCTCCATTTCAACTATGCATTTCGCTAAATGTGACTAGACATTGATGGTTGGTGTTTAAACACCTTAGATTCCCCTTGCCTCTACTTATCGTTTTTACGCCCAAAGGCGGCATATGAATCGCTGTGGTGAATCAGAGGGCTTGCTCAAAGAAAGAGCCCCAGGCTTGAGAGGTTCCTGGAGCCATTTTGACGGCAAATAAGGCGAGGAGCGGGTCTACTATTTTCCGGCTGACCGTGGCCAGTCGTCAAATCAAATCATGGATCTTGAGCGACCAGGCTCCTCGCCCTTTTTTGAGGCGGGACCCTTTTATGACACTACCCCATACCGTACTTTCCCTCCTTTCCCAAGTTGGATGATGCGCTCACAAGCAAAATTCCTGCGGAAAAGACCACGATGGATTCCCCCGCAATGGTAGTCCCATCATCAGTACATCATCATCAACACCAGGTGACTTGGGTCGTCCTGACTTTTCTGCATCCAGGAAGCTGCGGGCTACAAGCAAGAGCACTGCATAGGCGTTGCCGACCGCCCCGGGGATTTTTGTTTTGCCGATTGACTGGCTTCCTTCCCCCTCTGAGGCATCATAACTGGCGTCAGAGCAACAAATCATCCCTTGATCTTTTAACATCTTCTACCCCAACCCGCTTTTTTTTCATAAAAGGGGTCTTCAACAAAAGATTACCACAGGGGTGGAAAACAGTTGACTTGGGGCTCTTCATGGGGAGGGATGCTGAGAGCTGTGACGACTTTTTGTGGCCGTACTGGAACAGGGAAGACGCTGATCAGGTTTAACCACTGAAGGACAGATTGCGACCTGTTCGTTCTGAGTCACAGGCCCTGACCCACGATGCAGCCTGAGGGGTCCGCAACGACGATCCGCTGCATCTGTTGCACCACCACGGAAGGCACCTTCCTCGCCCTCTACCTCCGGGCTACCCCCCTTTTGCTCGCTTACCACCTCATTTACTCCTGTTCAGAAATATAAAAATTGAGAAGTATGGAATTTTTTTAAAAGTCTCTATTAAAGACGCAAATCACGCTATTCTCAAATCCCTCAAATAAAAACAAAATTTCTGTTTCAATTTTAAATGCAAGGGGTCTCTATCAAAAAATCTGGGCTGGGGAAAAGGGAAAAAAACACGATCGTTTTGTTTCGTAAATACAGGATTTTTGCACCTTTTAATTCCCTTTACAAAAATTCTGTTTTTAAAAAATTTTCGTGCAACTGCGTCAATGAACAAAGCTTAGTGCGCCAAAGTCAAAAAACACTATCTGAAAGTATTCGAATAATAAAATGTATTTTTTGCACCTTTCAATTCACCTGGGTACTATTTTGAGCGATTTTTTTTTCGACAAAATTAAAACGGCCGGTTTTTAAAGGGAAACGGATTTTTTTTTTTGATCCGCATAATTTATTAAAAATCTGCGCAAAAACATTAAATCGCCCTTTTCCGGGGCCTTTCCCGACATTTTTGGGGCCACCAAACAGCTTACAGAATAAGCAGGGTAGATGTTGTGCACGCAACTGGATTGTATGGTGCGATTCGGGGAAAAACACTGACCTCTTTTAAAAATAGAACACCCTTTTTTCGCCTCACTCCCACATTTCATAAATAGTTGGCTGCGCTCCATTTTCCAAACTACTCACGAAATCATACTATTTTTTTAACAGAGAAACCTCTCATTACGTTATTTGATTAACATTGGGAAAATTTTGGTATTAATAGATTTTTTTAAAAGCACTCTACGCGTAAATCACGGGGGGTAGCGGGGGGGGGGCCGTGGGGGAACACAACAAGCTCTATAAAGGGCCCCGGAAAA
>JAODAL010071401.1:0-15538 GCA_025379985.1 Phyllomedusa bahiana
TGTTTGTGCAGAAGGAGGCTCTAGAAAAGCAGGGACAAATTTAAATAGGTGTTGTTTTTGTTTCATATCTCTGCTCAAAATGCTACAGCTTTATTTTTCTTGGGCATAAAAATTTTTAGTGGAGAACAATGAACTACCATGGGAAAATGAAGATTAATTGAAAAAGGAAGGATGCAGAAGCTGCTATTAGGAGGGTTGGCTACTTCAAAGTTATAAACCTGTTGATCATTCTTCAGGTGGGGCCCAGATAGAAGTTTTAAGCATAAAGTTGTACAGAGTGCTTTTGGGTTGCTGCATTAATGTGCCTTTGCATAAGGATGTTTTGGTTGGAATAAAGTACGGGAAGAATAGGGGTGATTAATTTTGTGTTTTAAAAAATTCTAAAAGGCACCGATTACCACAGAAAGGCAATTTAAAATTTGGGTCTGACTATCCTAAAACCACATTTGTGAAAACCTTTTGTCTAACACAGAAATACAGGCTTTGAGTAGGAAATTAGGGAAACATTAGTTTTTTTTTATGATAAATTTTTGAAGTAATGATGAAAATTTAAATCAATTTGAAAAAGTCATCGAAATTTAAACCCCAAAATAACGAGCCCCTTTATTTTGGGGGCCAAACCTGGATAATGTTTAAAGGGCAAGTCTCCTTCCTTCGGGTTTTTTACGGGACCCCAAAAAAATTTAACAAAGCTTAGTTAAAGAAGTCCCTCAAAATTTTGGTTTGAGGAAACTAAACATCACAAAAATTTTTTGGGGAAACCCGTAACACAAAAAAAAGGGGGATTCTTTTTCCAAGCTTTTGCTGATGTTTTAATTTGTGCTTTATAAATTAACATTGCCACTGGGCCCAGGGCCCCACAAAAGGGTGACACATATAAAAAATGCAAAGACAACAGGACATTACCAAACATACGCAGGCTGGTTTATCGTGGCATGCAGAACCCCATTCACAAAAATTTAAATTTAAAATTTCTTTAAAAAGGGCCTTTAACAATTGTTTAAAAAAGGCAGGGAAAAGCCTTTCAGATGTTATAGAGTAAACCCCAGTTTAAAAAGGGGCCCGTTCATAATCCAGGGAAAGGAAAACCCTTTCAATATTTTAAAGGGGCCCTCGGGGAAGGGACAACCCTTTAAAAGCTTTTTTTAAGGGGGCCAGGGGGGGTCATAATTTTTTAAAATATGGTCCCTTTTTAGGGAACAAAAAAACCCCGCAAAACCCCCAGCTGATTTGCCCCAGTCAAAAAAGTTGCAGCCACAATTGGCAATTGCTTTGAGGGAAATCCCAGACTTTTAAAGCAATTCAGTTTGCAGGCCATATAGCAAGATCTAATGTCAATAATTGCTCTCAAAGTCTCGTTACCAATTCCCATCCAACAAGCTCGGACTAGGAAAATGTTGCCTCCATCACTCCTGTTGTGGAGTTCAAGAGAGATGGAGGCAATAGACCTATAATATTTGCTGCAGTGAAAAGGGCCCCCCCCACAGCAGATGTTGATTGATACTGGAGCCTCTATCTCAATCTTACACACACCTCAACCTCAGAATCACCCTTTGTCTACAGGTCGGAAGCTGAACCTCCAAGCATTTCAGGGATCCCATGCTGTGGCAATAGAAACAAGAAGGGCTATATTAAAAATAGATAATAAGGAACTTGACTTGAAGGGATATCTGATGAATTTACCTGACTCTGTCTCTATTTTAGGATGGGATTTCTTGGGACAACATGGATCTGTTGTTGACTATGCAAATAGAAGGAAGTGGTTTCATGGTAATGGAGAGTATTGTGTCATCTCTGATTCCCCTGCTGTACATGCAATCAAAAAAACAGGAGATGTATGCAATTCATGTACATGATGATTCCAGGGTATCAAAGATAATACAAGATTATGAATATGTGTTTGCTAAGCATAAGCATGACTGTGGGAAAATGGAAGGTAAAGAGGTTATTTCAGGGAGAGCCCGTGCGCCTCAAAAGCAGTATCCTCTTCCAAAAGACAGTGAGCCTTATATACAGCAACCAATTGAGTCATTGTTAGAGCAGGGAATATTGAGAGAATGTGAATCCATAACAAATTCTCCTTTATATCCGATCCGGAAACCAGATGGATCATATCGATTGTGCCTGGATTATCGTAAGTTGAATTCCGTTACACCAGCCAGTGCAACAGTTGCCAGAGAGAACCCTACCCTACTTTCCCAAATTCCTCCCAAAGCGAATATATTCAGCACTCTCGACATAGCAAACAGATTTTGGAGCATCCCTGTTGCAGAAGAATCTCAATACAAGCTTGCTTTCACTTGGAAAGACCGTCAATTGACATGGCAACGACTTCCACGAGGGCTCCACAACGCACCAACAATATTCCATAAGAAGATGGTGGCAGTGTTGGCCAAATATTCTAAACCTTAAGCAATTTTGCAATATGTGGATGATATTCTTCTGGCCACAGAAAATAAACAAGAACATTTGACTTTGCTCAAAGAATTATTGAAATTACTGGGAAAAGCTGGACTAAAGGTAAATTCCAAGAAATGTCAGTCAATGCAAACATCACTGACTTTCCTAGGTGTCCATATCACACCTGAGAGTAAAATACCTGACCAGCATAAAGTAGACATTATACAAAGGTTGAAGCTTCTGGGTCAAGACAGCGCGAGGGGTCTTTTCTGTGATTAGTCCAATACCAGAGAGACTTCATTCCTCAATTTTGCAGACATTGCCCGACTGTTGTACAATCTTTTAAAAAAAGAGGTGAAGGATGATGACATCAGCAAAGAATGGACAGAAACGCATACCGCTGCCTGTAATTCATTGAAAAGAGCTCTCATACAGGCCAGGGCACTAATAACACCAGACCCATCAAAGACTTTTCACCTAGAAGTAGCTGCCACAGATGAAGCCTTGTCAGCTGTGTTGTGCCAGGAGTTACATGGACGATTGCACCCTATTGCCTATGGGTCCAGAGTTCTAACCCCTGTAGAAGTCAAATACACTGCATGTGACAGACATTTGCTGTCGACTTTCTGGGCTTTGCAGCATTTTAGTTACATTACAGGACTACATGGAGTCACAATCCACAGCCCTCACACTCCTTTGAATTTTTTGTTGAGACCAGGAGAAACGATGATCTCATCACCATGATTATCATGATGGACTTTAATGTTTATGCAGAGAGACTTGGACATCACTTCCAAACAGACGACTTTGTTACCCGCCTTACTGCTTTACCAAGGAGAACTACATGAATGCCCTCTACCCTTTGTTACTCCTAATCCTCTCTCTGATACCTCAGTGCCAGGTATAGACATATATTGTGATGGTTCTTCTTATTGTGATCAAGGTAAGGCCTATACAGGATTTGCAGCTGTATTTCCTGACCGGATAGCAATGCACTCATGTAAGGTACATTCAGCTCAATTTTGCAAGTTTGGCAGTCATAGCTTGTATTTTGGAAGAATGTACTGATTTGGGCATCAATATTTACAGTGACAGTGCTTATGTGGTAAATACATTGACCATGCTACCGCTCTATGTTTCCAATGGATTCAGATCCACAGATGGCAAACCTTTAGTGCATGCAGGTTCATTAAGTTATATTTGGAACCTGTTGCAAGAAAGGAGGGCTTCTTGTTGTCTGATCAAGGTTAGAGGCCATTCAAAAGGTTCAGTTCAGGTGGAAAGGAATAACCTTGCTGATCATTATGCAAAGACAGCTGCTAAGAAGGGAAGTTTGTGGGAGCCTCCATAGGGTCCAGAGATTTTGTTTTAAGAAAGAGGGCATGAACAGTATCTGCATGATAAAGGTTCATATTTTACAGAAGTTTAACTCCACAGTTCTGGGAAATATGTAACATTGAGATTGGAAAAATGCTGGAAATCTAGATCGTCATCTGCCAATAAAGAAAAATATTGAGAGCATGCCCTTATCAGCACACAGAAGCGTAAAGGACTTCTTATCACAGAGACTGGATTTGGACTCTTGAAGCATTTCTTTTTTACTACTTTTTCATTTTATTTTTGAGAACGTTATAATGTATTGTGTATAATAAACTCTGATTGTGAGAGCTCTCTCTCTGAAGCTCATTCGCTCTCGAGGGGGGGACTGTAAGATATGCATAAATGTGAATAATCTGTAAATGTGATTTATGAAGAAATATGTGTATATTAAACTCATACCGTATATGTAATTGTAAGTGGAGAGTTAGCCAAAATGGCTGCTGGGTTTGAACAGGTTTCTAAGTTTCTTATTCTAAAACAATGCGAAAGATAAATATCTGGACTGGTATTTTCCCTCTCATATCAAGAAGGGTCTATTAGAAGCCTATACAGACTTGCAGACTAAGCGGCATTTGAAAGTTGACTTCTTTGTATGTAGACAGATAGAGATCGGCCTTATCAAATTCAGTTATAGACTGGCAGTTTTTCAGTCAGACAAGTTATATTTAGAAAATTGTCTATGGATGACAGAAGAGACAGTATGTCCGTCTCTGGATTGTTTTATGTATACATTTTGGGGGGAGACAAAGATGATTCAGCAGATCCCAAAATAGATATTAGTTTTTGCCTATGCAACCTTTTGGGTGGAAGAATGATATAAATACCCAGGGCTGGATAGCTGAGGGGAAGAGCTGCTAAGGACAAGAGGCTTTCTTACATATTTGTATTCTGTATGTACAACAGTTGACCAAGATTCACAAGTGGCAGGGTGGGATGGTATATCGTGGCTGTTACTAACTTTTATCTATGTTTTGTACCTTAACTTCATTGATTAATGCTATCGAACCTTGTATGTAACATGAAGTAACAATAAAAAAAAAAAAACACCTCATGTAATTCTAGTTTAAAAGGCTTTACATTTTGCACCTGCAATGGTAATTACCAGCTTTTTACTAAATAGTGTCACTTTTGCCAGAAGCAAGGCTGCAACAAACTCTACTTTTCATGAAAAAGTGTCTAGCTTAATTAATAGATATAATAACAGCTGTTATAATATAACTAATGTGTGAAATGTGAGTTTTTATCAGTTCCTGATGTAAAAATATAATTGGGGAATATTATTTCTCAATTGAATTTCTTTTAAACCAAATTATTTGAGCCGATACCTTCATTATGTAGTTTCTTATTGCTTAGCATAACCAGTGTCCCTGTATGGATTTAAATAACCATATACCACATACAAGGTGAACATTTCACTGAAAAATGCAATGTCTGCACATCATGTCCCTATGATCTTATAAAGCCTATAGCAGCCATATCCAATGGTGACAGTGCCGTGCTGATCTGTTTTTAAAAATCCTTTCTAGTCTACTAGAATTGTGTCCATTAGACACTGTGTATCTGCTTAGAAACGTGCCCTATCCATGTAAAATAAATTTGCATTTTATTCCTGAAGTGGAGCTTCATATTGTTAGTAAACAAAATGATAAATCCTAAAACTCAACAGGGACCAAAAGTAGCAAACTTGCAGCAGTTTGCTGCACTTTTGATCAATAGCCTCCATCATGTCAGCAGCAGGCAAACCTCTGTCTATCTCATATTCAGTTTAACACTCAATTCACTGCCACCATTTTTGCAAAGACATGTGTGTCCAATTTTCTTGATTGTGTATTGCCTGATCAATATTAAATCTAATTTACAATTCTGTCCCCTTTGAAGCTTGCATATGTTATGTCAACATACCTTAATGGCTTTGGCTTCCAAAGCAGCCTTGTTAGTTGTTGCCTCATCTGCTTCAACTAAACTTTTAACTGCTTCCACCTCCAAAGTCTCATCTGCAATAATGTTTACCAGCTCCTCCGTCTCACCACTTCGTTCAATCAACAAAGGCTTTAGCTCTGTCAACTCTTGTTGCATGATCGCTATCTGATGAGCCCAAAAAAAAAGACATGAAAACCGTTTGAAAACAAAATTACAATAAGCCATCTTACTATTTCTATGGAGTTTATGGTTTCTTGACTTTAAAAACATCGGGGTAGATCTACTATTACAGATTTGTCAGAATTTCAGCAAAAAAATTATGCGCGTGCCAAGCACCACATCTATTATGTGTTGAAGACACTTTTCCCCTAGCCTAGGGAGGCGCAAAAACTATAGTCTAGAGAGGCGCAAAAACTATCTAGAAAGAGAGCGTCTAGAAAGGAAGCATGGCCAAGTGCTGACAAAAAATACAACATTGTTTTGGTTCAAAATAATGGCCTCCAGTAAGCCAACTGAAAAATAGCGCAAAGAGGTGAACAAGGTCTAAAATAAGGGTTCTTAACAAGGGTCCATGGTCCCTATGGGGATGGAAATAATTCAGGGGTCAGTGAGTTTGAAAGTAAAAAAGAAACTTATTATCTTTATTTTTTCTGACCTCTAACTGAAGTCTATAACTTTATTTATGAATGAATAAATTCAATAAATTACAGTAATATTCACTTCATATCACATTACAGTTGTTGCATATCTAGAGAATCTCTTTCCTGGAACTTCCGTTTCACTAAGATCTCAGGTTACAGCTGCCCATATACGTCTACAGAGAGGGGCAGGAAGTGAATTCAAGTACACAAGCAGCAGCATGGAGGACATTACATAGCAGTAAGAAGCAGCATAGCTGTAAGTTCTGCAATGAGGTGAGATAAAACACAGCCTATACTACCTCTAAGTGTGTCTCTGCCACACAGTCCCTATCCCGTCTGCAAGACAGATTTTGTAAGTAATTTCTAACAGAGTAAATAGATAAGAAAGTAGAAGGTAAAAAAAAAGAAGGAAGCATTTTTCTCTAACAAATTATATTATAAAGTTTCTTATTTTTGCTTGTAGTGTTAATTTATAGAAAGTTTTGTTACAATTGGAGTCACACATTGAAAAATAAGTAGGTACATCATTTTTAATTGTCAAAATTTTACAAAACTGGTTAGTTTAAATGAAAATTCATATATTTTATTTTCAAACAGGCTAGCAAAGAGGTCCATGAAACAAAAAAGTCTGGTCCAGCATGCTCCAAAAAGGCCCGAATGTATCAGATAATGTATGCTACTGTAATAGATTTAATGTATCTTCTGCTTGACTCTAAGCCAGCATGCTCATTCTGTTGTAGAAATGCAGATCTTTACAGTAGTCAAGCCATTAATGTATAGAGATGGAATCTGAAGTAAATCCACAGCACAATGCAAAATCTACATGTAACATGTATTAGCTGTAAAAATACTGCATAAAAATGATAAGATGGATAAATAGCTAGATAGAGAAAGATATATTGATAGCTAGAGAAAGACATAGACAGAAGGATAGAGATAGAGATATAGATAGATACAGTAGACAGATAATACATAGAGAGATGATAGATGATACATAGAAAGAAAGAAATGTGATGGATAGATAGATCAATAGATAGATAATTCAAAGATAGATGATACATAGAAAAATATATGATAGCTAGAAAGAAAGATGATGGATAAATAGATAGATAGAGAGAGATAGATAGATGGTAGATAGATGGTAGATAGCGTCTTTATTTTTAGTTTATTATTTTTTATTTTATTTTTTATTGTACTATTATGTTATCAAGTAATTTGTGAAGAGTGTGGAGACACTTATGTGGAGATTCATAGAAGGGGATATTGCAGTCGGTGTTGTTTACACAATGCTGATTGTGATGTCCTTTGCCGAATCCTGTGTTCATAGTTATGGATATGGTTTTGGGCTAATTCTGTTCTCCGATATACATTTACTCTGTTCCGGGATGTGGAGGCTCATGCCTAGGTATGGTTCTCTTCATCTAGGATGTAGCGCTTATTTTATATTTCGTTTCTTTTTTTTCTTTTTTTCTTTCTTTTTTTGATTGTTTGGTTATTCCCTTAAGCAATATGGCCGCCGCTTACCTTGTGTTGGCGGTGCGCATGCGCTATGACGCACTTCCGTGTTCTGTCACTCCTATGGTCATGTGTTGATGTGAGAATGCATGACATGCGCAGTACTGTGATCTGGACGGCGAGATTCATGAAGCGATAATGTATGTATGTTTTGTAGGAGGAGTTTGTCCCGCCCTCTATTTAGATTGATATTATGTATTCATGGCATAATGTATCATCTTAATGCTTGATCATGTCCTTTTAGTCTCATTTATGATTGATTCATCACATTATTGTCACTTTTGTATCACATTGTTTGGATTATATTCACTATTAAGCATCATGTAACAATTGATCACACATTTTGTCACTATTTTTATAAATATTTTAATTATTTAAATTAATGAATTTATTTGCATATGTATGAAGTTTCACCTTTAAATAATGTGCACCACCCTTACACTTTGCTTGAGAAAGACTCTTGTGAGTCGAAACGTTGCTCTTTGGACATGTTGGAATAAACACCGTTTGATTTTTTCACCGCATTTTGGAGTGCTGCAGTTTTTCCTGGTATATATTTATATGGACTTGTGACGTAAGTCTAACTCTGCTGGCACCCATTTATTCATCTTAAGTTTATTTTTGAGTGCTGCTATTTTTCCTATTCTTATTGTTGAGTCATTAAGCCGGCACCATTTTTTAAGTTTGTTTTTTCTTTTTAAATATGGATACACCTAGCACATATTCCAATGTCTTTTGGTTGCATTTGGTTACATTTAAACAATATTTTAAGCATAAGAGAATCCCTAGGGAATCGGTGACAAATTGACCAAAATTTATTTTCTTTAAACATTTTTATTATATTGCAGTACAGATATGAAAATCAATTAACAAAAAAGGGTTTCAAAAGGGTTCACAAAGGATGGTGAATTTGATATAAAGGTAGAAATCAGTACTGTTAGAGAGCAGGAGAAGCAGTAAAACAGAAAACAGAAACAACAAACCGAGGTTATATTTGACAAAAATTGGTAGAAGAAAATTAAATCAATAATACAGGGTTATAAATAGAGAGGGCGAATTTCTAAAAAAATTCGATTCGGTCACTTCCCGAATTTTCCGAAAAAAATAAATTCGGCCCGAAAATTATTCGGCCAAAATCGCGTAAAAAGCAGCTATTTCCAGGCTGCCAGAGCCTGCAGGGTGCTGTAGAATTTTGTGCCATGTTTAAAATATGCAAGGGAGTTTGGGTTTGGTCTTCTTCAATTTTGGGGTGTTTTAGTTGCATGCAGATGACCCCCCGCTTTAAACGCTTACTAAAAAATTTCCCCCTGGGCACAAAAGAGGGAAAAACTGAAAAAAAACCTCAAGGGGGAATGTCCTGAAAAGTAATGCCAGCGAAAGCTGGAAAAAAAAGTTGGAGCTCAGGTGGCAAATTATTTTACAGAGTGTGGGGGGGTGCGGCGGCACCCAGCCATGAGGCAGGCAGTGGCACAATGACATTCTGGGGGTGGCAAACACGGGGAAACCCACAGAGTGGCACAATGACTGAGAGCGAGGTCACGGCGGCAGCAGTATAGGTCAGGCAGTGGCCAATGAATTCTGGAGGCGGCAAAAACAGCATTAGGCCAGAGTGGCACAATGTACAGTGTGGAGGTCACGAAGCGCAGCATGAGATCGGCAGTGAACAATGACATTCGGAGGCGGGAAAAAACAGTATTAGGCCAAGTGGCACAATCCACAGTGTGGGGGGTCACCCCGGCGCAGTATGAGTCAGGCATGGCCCAATGACATTCTGGAGGCGGCAAAAAACAGTATTGGCCAAGAGGGGCACAATCAACAGTGTGGAAGTCAGCAACGCGATGAGATCGGCAGTGGCACAATGACATTCTGGGGGGGCAAAACGTTTGGCCACAAGTGGGCACAACCCACAGTGTGGAGGTCACGGCGGACGTATGGGGTGCGTGGCCAATAAATTTTCTGGAGGCGCAAAACAGTATTGAAAAGGGGCAAAAAAATTTTGGGGGGCACAATCACCAAGGGTGGGGGGGTCACGGGCGGAAAAAGGGCCAAGGGTAAATAAAAAGGGGATCGAAAGGGGCGGGGTGGGGCACAATGACATTCTGAGGGGGCCCCAAAACAGTATTATGCCAAGAGTGGCAAACACACGTGTGGAGGTCACGGCGGCAGCGTATGAGGTCAGGCGTGGCACAAAGACTTCTGGACGGCAAAACAGTTTGGCCACAGAGTGGCACAATGATACAGTGTGGAGGTCACGACAGCAGAGCATGAAAACAGGCAGGGGAAATGCTTCTGGAGGCGGCAAAAACAGTTTAGGCCACGAGTGGCAAAATGTACATGTGGGGTCACGACAGAGCAGCATGAGATCGGGCGTGGCACAATGAATTCTGGGGCGGCTAAACAGTATTAGGCCAAAGTGGCCAATGATAAGTGTGGAGGTACACGCAGCAGCATGGGGATCAGGCAGTGGCACAATGAATTCTGGGGTGGCAAAAAGGAGGAACCCACGAGTGGACTGACTAGGCGGGGGGGCACGGCGGCAGCAGCATGAGGTAGGCAGTGGCACAATGACCAGTATGGAGGAATGGCAGCAGCCCAGCAGCAGCATGGGGCCCCGACATTTGGGCACAATGACAAGTGTTAGGTGGGGGGGCAATCCCAGTCCCTGGTAAAGATGGTGGTAGGCAGATGAGAAATGCCCGCAGATGTGGGAAATCAGGTGGGTGGGGCATCAGAATGGTGGGCAGGTAGTTTAAACCCAGACTGAGCCTAAGGCATTGGTGTGGGGAAATCCTGGCGACCCAAGGGCCTGTTCATTACAAAGGTCAGTCTTTCCCAAAATTCCGTGGAAAGCGGGTTCTCCTTGGGGTAAGATGGCCCCTGCCGCACTGAACACCCGCTCTGAGCCACATATGGCCGGGAGGACATTTTTCTCACTGCAAACTCGGAAATTGGGGCCACACATCCAGTTTGGCTCCCCAAAGTGCCCAGGGGATCTTTCTGAGGGGAGATTTGCTGTCCAAGTAGGCCACAACCTTTTGGTTCGGGGACTGTCCGGCCCTGCTGCTGCTGCTCTGGCGACTGCCCTCCTCACTAGGCGGGTAAAAGGAAGTGTCATTAGGCCCCAGATTGGGTTACTTCATGGAGCTGGTACTGCCCCTACCCCCCACCTTCCCCGCACCGGGCAGGGTAGTACTTGAGCGCTGGGGAAACCCCCCCGGAGACCTTCAGAGGAGGGACGATGCCGACATAGGCAGCACCCCAACTGATTCGGAGGTTTTCCCCTATAGTATTTGAGTTTGTTTTCCCTCTCAATAGTGGGAAAAAGGCTCCATTTTTGGACGGTAGCGAGGGCCCAATAGGGTGGAGAGCCAAAAGTAACCCTCTGCCGGATGCTAAACTATTGGGTGTCACTAGCCAGGAAATAGCTGCTGGGGCCCATCTGCCAAGTGACTCCGAGGCTCCCTGCCTCCATTTCCACTGATACTGCCACGGTGCTTGGGGGTCATCTGCCCTCTTCCTCATCCCCATCCCCCTCCTCCAGCTGCTCCTGCTCCCCTCTCTTGTAAAATGGGTAGAAAATCCACTCATTTCCCCGACAATCTTTGCCCAAATTTCCCTTCCCCATTTCGTCCCACCGGACTATGTGGCCACGGATGTATCGCCACGTCTCCAGTCCCCTGCCCAGACAGTTTTTTCAGTCTGTTCCAGGACTGAAGCAGTAATGATTTTATTCATCCCGTATCCTGGCGATAAAAAATAACGTCCCCCTCCTCAAAGGGCCCCTTTCAAAAAACGCAGGTGTCAGCATGAGCTCCCACGGGCTGACATAAAATTTCACGGGGAGTACTTTGTCTGCCTGGTCATAAAAAAAATCGTTAAGGGCCCTTTTCTCTTTTCTACAGCTTTCCAAAATGTGCGGGCGGAATTCCAGCGGGGGGGAAAAACATCGCATATCAGGTGTGTTGGGGGAGGCCGTTTGCTGCTGCACCTCGAGGAGGGTGCCCCTGGGTTTGAGGAATGGATAAATGCATCCCACAGTTTCCGGCCATTTTCAAAATGTTTAAAGATCGGTGGAAGAAAACCTTTTCACAACCAGATTGAACACGGCGCCATGCAGGGCATGGCCACCCCTCCTCGGTGCAGGGGACACCATGTACCTCCCATTGTCCTCACCATGGTTCTGATTTTCAGTTGGCGGGGAGAAAGCCAACATCGATTTTTTCTGTTTTAACGCGGAGCAGTTCCCCCCCTGTTGTTTTCGTTGCCGAGGCAAGCCAGGTTAGAACTGGTGCCCCCCTTTCCCTAACGGGGTTGGGGGCGTACTTGGGGAGGTGAGATGGTGGGGGTGGTGGAGGAGGAGGGGGGGACATTGGCGCGGTGCAGCAGTTTGACAAGTGGAGAGAAGGGGGTTCCCCCTTTCCAATTTGTTGGTGTGCCCTGGGGGAGCACATTAAAACCAGGGGGCCCGGGTAAAGGACTGTATGGCCTGCCCGTATTTTCACCCCCCCGACATCCGCGCTGCCGTGCCCTTGGAAAAACCAAAAGCTCAAGGACTGACCCACCTTCTGTTCTACTATTTGAAGTGTGGTACTGCCTTTTTGGGGAAAAAAAAATTCGGTTGGGAAATTCCCTCTCGGGGTCGGCACAAACCTTAGTTCTCTGAACGTGCAGGTCCACCATTTGGAAAGGGGGGGACTGCAGTACCAACAACTTTGGGCAGGGCCCGGGCAGTGCTGCCCTTTAAGGGTTGGACGCTTTCTGTTGTTCCCTTTTTCAAACGCCTCGCTGACGACTGCTGGGGCCATGGTTTCAGGAAGGACATCTGGAGGGGATGATGTCAAAGAAAAACTCCCTTTTGCAGGGGTGGAGCCTTTACTGGCTCAATGGCATGCGTGTCACTGGGGGCTTTTGCTGCCGCTGTTGCGCGGGGGCAGATGGCCACCCATCTGGCCCGTTTTCCCAGGCCCCCGGATGGGGACGTGCATGTGGGACGCAGGGGGGTGGTGCCAACGTTTGCTCCCTGGCCACGCTTACTTTCTGCCCCCAATTCTACATTACCCATATTCGCTCCTTTCCGGGTCTAGCAAAAAACTGCCACACCCCCGGGATCGGGGTTTTTCCGCCAACGCTCCCCACGGTGGGGTACTGCCGCCCTTGCCTCGCTGAGCCCTGTGCGCTACTTTTTTTGGACCTGCAAAACGGGTTTTTTACCCCGGGCGCTTTGGGTCCCGACCTCCCCCTGTGCTATCCTGCTGACTCACGGGGCCCCAGACCCACTTGCTGGCTGCGCTGCTGCCTGACGCGGGAAAATGACACCCCTTTTTTTCCCGACGATGTAAGCCTTTCCTCACCCCCCTCCCCGTGCGGTCGGCTACATTCTCTATTTGGTTTTATCGTCACTGTGTCCCCACCCCGGTCTTGGGATGCGAGGCTACCTCTCACAACATGACTCCCATTCCACTCTCCACATCTAACTTTGCCGCCAAATGCAAAAGAAACACCGGGCCCCTAGATGACAGCGGCAGTTTGGGGCCCCCCCTTTTCGAGTGACCCCTACTTTCGAGTCCCCCTTTCGTGCTGCGACCTGGGGCCCGTTCAGGATGTTTTGCCCTTCCCCCCCGCAGGTGCAGAGTGCCACCTCTCTGTTTGACATCGTTTGTTCTAAAATGTACAGACACTGTTTGTGATGATATCTGTATATGATAAATTACACCCTTTTTTTTATCCAATGAACCCGTAAAAAAGCTTGGGGAACCCTTTGGGTATAAATTGCGTCCACAAATGGCCAGGAAAAATTTACTTGTATGTGTCGTTTAAAACACTGTGTGTTTTACTAAAAATTAAAAGCACAAACAGGCTTAAATTTAAACCCTTCGGAATGAAATTGGCTACAGGAAAAATTTTTATTTTGGCTTTTAAAAAGACGGTTTATTTTTGTCAGCCACCAGAAAACAACGCTTTTTTAACCCTTGGATGTAAGTTGCGCCAAAGAAAATTGAGCCCCCCAAAATAGTAGCTTTGTGCGTTTACAAATTTTTTTTTCTACGCCACACAACAAGAGATTTTTAAAATTTGCTTGTGAATTAGGCTACAGGAAAAAATTTTTATATTTTTGGGGTTGAAAAGACGGTTTTCTTGGGGGGAGACACCAGCAAAACAACGCTTTAAATTTAACCCCTGGATGTAAATTTTGCCAAGAATGACCCCACAAAAAAAGGGTTTTGTGCGTGTTACAATTGCTGTTTTTAGCCACACAACAAGAGATACAGTTGTAATTAACCTTTACTTGTGGGGAAATTTGGTACGGAAAAAATTTTTTTTTTTGGGGTTTTAAAAAAGACTTTTTTGGGGTCAGCACACCAGCAAAACAACGCTTAATAAACCCCCGGTGTAAATTGCGCCAAAGAATTGAGCCCCACAAACTAGTGCTTTGTGCGTGTTACAATTCGTGTTTCTACGCCACACAAAAGAGATACAGTTGTAATTAACCTTTGCTTGTGAATAGGCTACAGGGAAAAAATTTTTATATTTTGGCGTTGAAAAAGACGGTTTTTTGGGGCGCACCCAGCAAAACAACCTTAATTTAACCCCGGATGTAAAATTTCCCAAAGAATTGAGCCCCAAAAATGTGCTTTTTTTTGCGTGTTACAAATTCGTGTTTTTTTCCCCACACAAACAAGAGATACGTTGTAAATTTAACCTTTTCTTGTGAATTGGCTACAGGGAAAAAAATTTATATTTTTGGGGTTGAAAAAAAAACGGTTTCTTGGGGGAACACACCCGCAAAAAAAGCTTAATTAACCCTGGATGTAAATTGCGCCAAAGAATTGAGCCCCCCAAATAGTAGCTTTGTAGCGTGTTCAATTGCTGTTTTCTAAAGCCCAAAAACAAGAGATACGTTGTAAAAAACCTTTGCTTGTGAAATTTGGCTACAGGAAAATTTAATATTTTGGGTTGAAAAAGACGGTTTCTTGGGGTCAGACACCAGCAAAACAACGCTTAATTAACCCCTGGATGTAAATTGCGCAAAGATTTAGCACAAAAATAAAGGGGATTGTATTTTTTAAAAAGCTGTTTTTTAAAGAAAAAACAGAAGGGATACGGTTTTAATTAACCTTTAACCCTTTGGGTTTAGCCTACCCAAAAAATTTTAAATGCTTAAAAGCGTTCTGGGGGGCACCCCAAAAACGCAAAAAAAAATTCTTATAAACCCCCGGGAGAAATTTTGTGGAAAGGGGTTTGAGCCCCCCCCCCGGACTTTTGTGGGGTGGGACAATGCCGGTTTTTTTTCTTCCGCACCCCAGAGGGTTTTTAACCTTCCCCTTTTTCGTTGGGTCCCGAAAAATTTAAAAATTTTCCCCCGGAAAAAGCGTTTTTTGGGGTTCAAAAAAACACCAGAAAACCCCCCTTAATTAACCCGGGAGAAATGGAAAAATTAGCCCCAAAGTGTTTTTTTAGGTGGGGGGGAATAAATTTTTTCCACGCCCCAAAAATTTTTGGGGTAATTGTAAAAATTTGGGCTTGGAATTTGGTTTTCGGAAAAATTTAAAAAAAATTTTTGGGGGGTTTGTAAAAAACGGGGTTTTTCTGGGGGGTAAAGGGCCCCAAACCGAAAAACCCAAAGCTTAAAAATTTTAAAACCCCCCTGGATGGTTAAAATTGGCCCCAAAAATGGAGAAAAA
>JAODAL010071402.1:0-15538 GCA_025379985.1 Phyllomedusa bahiana
AATAATAATAATTTTATTTATATGGCCAACTTTTCCGCAGCACTTTACAATTAAAGGGTAAACTTCAGACATTACTTGTACTTCAGATAAACACAAGGGTGTGAGGCCCTGCTCGTGAGAGCTTACAATCTATTAGGGTTTTGGGTGAAACAAATGGTAAAACTGCCAAATTTTAAAATGATCCACCTTGTTCATAAATAGGGGGTGATTTACATGAAAAATGGATAACCCCCCCCGAATACATCTAAATACAGTAAGTGCCTGTGAGGCCCTGTGTGGGGGAGTGACAAATGGTGTGATAAGTTAGGATCTTGGTGGCCCCAGACTGAGAAGATTGTTCAGGGCCCTCTAAAATGTGAGGGTTGTGAGGGGCCTGATCGCCCGCGGTGCATATTCCAGAGATTGGTCCCCAAACGTGGAAATTTGGGGGGGCATGGGGGGTTCGGATTTTTGATGAGTGAACCCTAATATCGCAGCAAGGAGGGGGAGGGGTGGGGTGGTAGACAGGAGAGGAGGAGATGAGGGGGGGGGCAGCGTTGTGGAGAGCTTTTGAGTGAAAAGCTGGTTTATACTGTCCTGATGAAGGGAACCAGTGCATTTTGACGACACAGGGCAGAGGCATCAGTATAGGGGTTGGAGAGAAAGATGAGCCGGCTGCTGCATTCAGGACAGATTGAAGAGGGAAGTTTGCAGAGAGGCAGACGATAGAAGGAGTTACGTAGTCAAGACAGAAAGAATAAGAGCAGAAAAGAGAGTTTGATTTTTCCACGGTGAGAAAGGGAGGGAAATCTGAATGTTTTTGGGTGCGGGTGACAGGAGGGGGGAAAGGGTTGGAATATGGGGGAAGGGAAGATCAAAAATTAGTAAACCCCCGACAGGGCGTGCCTGGAAAAAAGGGTGGTACCACATACAGAAAACAGAAATGCGGGGGGGGTTGTTGGTAGATGGCAAAAAGTTCAGTCTTAGTGAGGTTTGTTTCAGATGGAGAGGGGACATGATTCAGAGACGTGGCCGACAGTCACTGGTGTTTTGTAGCAGGGTGGATGATTCAGGGAGGAGGTTAAAATTTGGGTGTATCCAAGAGAGGGTACTGAAGCCAAATTTACTGGGTTTGCCCAATGGGGCTTGTACAATGAAAAGAGAGGGACCTAGAATGATCCCTAGGAACTCCAAAAAGGGGGAGAGGAGATAGAACCAAAAATGAACACTGAAAGAGCGATCAGACGGTAAATGAAAACCAACCCCCCAGAGCGGTTTTGAGGGCCAATGGCGTGAGAGCTGGGAGAAGGGGTGATCCAAGTGAAAACCTGCAAGAGACCCAAAGAGAACAGCAAGGGTAGTTCCCTTTGGGATTTTTGTTAGGGGGTCATTTGAGACTTTAACTAAGCATTTTCCCGTGGATTGTAGGGTGCGAAACCTGATTGCAGAGGGTCAAGAAGAAGTTTAGAAGAATCGGATTAGGCGAGAGTAGACCAAGGTTCCAGGAGTTTAGAGATGAAGGGCGGGTTGAGACTGGTCGGTAATTACGCTAGACGGGGGCCAGAGAGGGGCTTTTTTAGTAAAGGGGTTATATGGCGTGTTTGATAAGATGGAAAGATAGTGGGAGAGAGGGTTTCAGATAGCAGTAAAGGGGAAGAGGACAGCGGAGAAAAAAGACTGGGGGGAGGTGGGAGGGAATTGGGGGCAGTGGCAGGTGGGGGGCGTGAGACAGGGAAGCCTGACACTTCTTCCCCTGTCGAGGTAAGGGGTCAGAGTTTAGAGGAGTGCGGGGGGGATGGGGTGGGGAATTTCTTGGGGATTTGGGGTATGTTTAGCCTTTTTTTGCCAATTTTCTCTTTGAAGTGAGGGCCCGGTCTTCCACAGAGGCATGAGGGGCCAAAACTTAGGCCCTTTGGGGGGGGAAGGGTCAAAAGGGTTTTGGGTTGTTGTGTATGTTGAGATGAGGAGGTGAAATATTTTTTTTTTTTTGGCCAGTGAAGGGCAGGGGGTGGTAAACCCGAGCTTTTAATTTTGTGTGGAAAAAGTCTGGCAGGGCTTATCTTTCTCC
Source organism: Phyllomedusa bahiana (assembly GCA_025379985.1). Taxonomy (NCBI): domain Eukaryota; kingdom Metazoa; phylum Chordata; class Amphibia; order Anura; family Hylidae; genus Phyllomedusa; species Phyllomedusa bahiana. Next base: position 2,048 of record JAODAL010071402.1, read on the forward strand.
CACCGCTCACCACCTGGAACATGCTGCAGTGGCGAGTCTGAGGCTGTGCCAAGGGGTCTGGCGTCTACTTGGGGGGTGTGGTGTCTGAGTTTTGCCAACATGTCCCGGGTGGTTTGAAGTTTCATTGTAACGTTTTAAGCCTGGTCAGGGCATGAAGGGGGGGGTTTTGGGGGCAGGGGACTGGGTGTCTGGAGTTTGAGTTTAATGGGGCGGATATTTTTGGGAAAGTGTGATGAGAGGGTTTTTCCGAGAAGGTGAGAATAAGTATAAAGAAGGAATTAAGGGAAAAGATCGAGAGCCAAAAGGGGGTTATGAGGGTTAGAAATTGTGGAGAGACGACAGAAGACCAGATCAAGAGAGTGCCCATCCTTGTGGGTGCCCATCCTTGTGGCACAATAGATATATTGTGCCTCCAATATGTAGGTAGATAGATAGGGGCACCAAGTATGTAGATAGGCAGATAGGGACCCCCAGTAGGAAAGTAGTTATATTGGGGACCTCCTGTAGGTAAGTAGGTATAACATCTATATACCTGCTATATAGGGTCCCCCCGGAACTTAGATGTATTTACTGTTGGGTGCTTTAGGCTTGGGGCCTAGGATAGAAAGCAGTGCAGGTGGCACGATGAGGTCACTTCATTGTGCCACCAGCGCAGCAACATATGGCAGGTGGAAGGGAGCACACAGTGTTTCTCCCCACTGTACACAAAATTGTTGTGCGTTCCCCAAAACTCACATTCAATTGAGATAGCTTATATGATACAGAGAACAGGCCTGCAGACTGTTCTTTCGACCATTCCTGTGAAACAAGCGGGCCACCTTGTTTCATGGAGTGGCCGGGCCCATACGGCAGTACTGGCTGTTCTGTCCTAACACTGGCCCTGCTTGTGGTTGAGTCAAATAGTACACTAAGGTCACATAGGGGATATCTTTAAAAATTATAGAATAGGGGAAATCAATCTTGAGTTGCGTTTCCCTGGTAACATCTACTGTGTTCCAGTAAATAATGGGCTGAAATTGAAAAATCTGGAAAAAAGTAATATTTTCAAATTTCACCTCCATTTTGCTTTATTTCATCTGAAACACCTAAAGGGTTAACAAACTTCCTAAATGCTGTTTTGAATACTTTAAGAGATGCAGTCTTTTACAGGGGTGTCTAACATATAGGCACCTCAAAGACTTGTCAGAACAGGACTTTTCTTGAAAATTGCTACTAAATTTATAGGCAAATCTTTTCAAATTTTCATGACATTTTGATATTTTTCCCCAAAAAAAACAAGGTTTTATAGCCAAAAATTTTTTTAGTAACTTAAAGCACAATATGTCACGAGAAAACATTTTCTGAATCACAGATAGATAAAAGCATTAAAAAGTGACACTTGTCAGATTTAAAAAATGGGGATCTGTCAGGTTAAATGTCACCATGCTGCTTTTAAGAGCCACAATCAGCTTTAAACTCCCACTTTCTGATCAGGCTGTGGGTGGTTCTATAGCAGTGATCTGATCCTGATACAGTGACATGACTACTAGAGGTCTGTAAATTGTAGTGTACCTAAAGGCTTAAAGCTTGTCAGTAAGTAATGTAAATGAGCTCTGTATTTAAGTTAGAATACGCGGGATGTGTTAAATCATTCCACAATTGCCCAAACCCTGTAAGAGGACGGAGCCCCCCCCCAGCCATCCGGAAACCAGGGAAATCATGGTAAAAAAAGAAGGATAAGATCTGCCCAAACTCAAAGAACAAAAAACCCAAAAAACAGTGTGTTTGGTAATAGTCTTTACTTTCTATTGTCTACATGTTTAAAGCTAATCAATGAAATGAGAATATACCTATAAGGACAAAGTCATTTTTTTCCATCTTTGTATCATCACATTTAAACAACCATAACTTTGTTTTGTTTAACTGCGTGATGCTTTGTTTTTTGCTGTAAAAGTTGCATGTAAGGCAGTGTTCACATGGCTTATTCAAGCCGTAATGCAAAAGATTTCGCCCGAGTTAGGCTTGAATAAGGGGCGGGGGGGGGCGCGGCCGGGGGAGCTGCCCGCCGGCCCAGACATTACATTATTCCGGCGCGTACGCGCGTAAAAAATGTGATGTCACTTTCTCCCCGCGGGGTTGCCGAGGGGGGAGGAGGATGGAATCCCGTTCTCATAAGAACTGTGATTCTGTAGTTTATGGGACGGATTTGGGGCCGACTGCAGCGCAAATAGGCGCGCAGTACGGCTCCAATCAGCCCAAAAAAAAATATATAATTGTTATTGTTATTTTTTAAAAATAAAATATAATCGTATATCTACCTTCCCTGTTATCCATCTATTTCTGCCTTTTTTGAAAATAAAAAAAATATGCCCCAAAACTTTCCCGCTTTTGGGGCTTTTTTTGTTTCCCCCTTTACTTTTAATACGAAAATTTAAAAAATAAAAAAACTGCATGTATAAACTGTGATAGCAATTCTATTTGCAGTACCGTGCTATAATAAATAAAACTAAAACTGAATGTATTAAATACACAGTTTATCTGTTTTTTTTTTGTTTTTTTTTTTTTTAAAAATTTTTAGTGCGCATTTTCCTATTCAAAAAACAGTTAAGAAAATTTTAAAAACCTTGACAGATGATGACTGTACTTTTAATATATCTTTAGATAAAAACTTAAATGCTTTGGTTTATTCGTTATAGCCCTTTCAAAAGCACATGCTTTACTTAGATACGCAATTTTGTGATTTCCCAACTGAAAGAACATCAAATAATGCAGAAATAATCATGAAGTTTTACAGGGAGAACAGATGTTGCACGGTTAACTAATACTTAAAGTAAGTTTTTTCTCCTTTAAAAGCCAAGACAAGCCTCTTGGCATGACTTGCATGAAGAAGAATTTTGGTTTCGATAGGATACTTGTCATCTCTCCAAATCCAAAAAGGGAACTCCCAATTTTTCATTGAACCCTTTGCTCCTTGGAGTATTTCCCCAGATACTACATATCTTAGCCCTGCATTTTTTAACAGGGTTGTAACACATGTGCAAAATACAGATTTTCTTTTACAACTTTGTTTCAATTCTTTAGTGAAACGTTCATATTTTAAAATCACTGTTTGCAGTTTGTGTTTATTTTTTAACATTTTTGCTTTTTCAAAATACTTTATTTAATACATTAAGGAGTATAATTCAGACAACATTTTTGCTTTTTTCAAAATACTTTTGAAAACATTATTAAGGAGTATAATTCAGATGACCTACATAACAAGTACTATATTTTACGTTGTCTCTAATCCTATGTAGAAATGTGGCTCCTGTATGCAGTGGGGAAAATAAGTATTTGATACACTGACGACTTTGCAAGTTTTCCCACCTACAAAGAATAGAAGTTTGTCATTTTTATCATAGGTACACTTTAATTTTGAGAGCCAGAAAATCCAGAAAATCACATTGTATGATTTTTAAATTGGCATTTTCATTTTCTGTTGTTGTTCAGTGTAATTAATTTGCATTTTATTGCATTAAACAAATATTTGATACAAAAGAAAAACAGAACTTAATATTTGATACAAAAATTTGTTTGCAAATACAGAGGTCAGATGTTTCCTATAGTTCGCGACCAAGTTTGCACACACTGCAACAGGGATTTTGGAGCACTCCTCCATACAGATCTTCTTCAGATCTTTCAGGTTTCGGGCTGCTGCTGGGCTACATTGAGTTTCAGCTCCTTCTAAAAATTTTCGATTGGGTTCAGGTCTGGAGACTGGTTAGGCCACTCCAAGACATTGAGATGCTTCTTACAGAGTCATTTCTTAGTTTTTCTGGCTGTGTGTTTCAGGTCATTGTCATGCTGGAAGACCCAGCTACAACCTATCTTTAATGCTCCGAGGGAAGGAGGTTGTCAGCCCAAACCTCATGATACATGACCCCATCCATCCTCTTCTCTATATGGTGCAGACGTCCTATCCCCTTTGCAAAAAAGCTCCCCCAAAGTTTGATGTTTCCATCCCAATGCTTCATGGTTGGGACAGTGTTCTTGGGATTGTACTCATCCTTTTTCTTCCTCCAAACACAGTGAGTGGAGTTGATACCAAATAGTTTTGGTATAGTTCTCCTATAATTCCTCTGGATCAATCAAATCAAACAGTTATTGATGAACTTCAAACGGGTCTGAACATGTGCTGCCATGAGTAGGGGGACTTGCACTGCAGGATTTTAATCCATGACGGCGTAGTATGTAATGGTAATCTTAGAGACTACGGTCCCAGGTATATTCAGTTCGTTGACCAGATCCTCCTGTGTAGTTCTGGAGTGTTTCCTGACCTTTCTCAGAATTATCCTTCCCCACCAGGCGAGATCTTGCATGGAGCCCCAGACTGAGGACAACTGACAGTCATCTTGTGTTTCTTCCATTTTCTAATATTTGCACCAACAGTTGTTGCCTTCTCACCAAACTGCTTGACTATTGTCCTATAGCCAAACCCAGCCTTGTGCAGGTCTACAGTTTTTTTCCCTGGTGTCCTTAGAGAGCTCTTTGGTCTTGGCCATGGTGGAGATGTTGGAGAGTGATTGATTGTTTGTGTGGACAGGTGTCTTTAATACAGGTAACGAGTTCAAATGAAAATAATACAGGCAATGACTGCAGAGTAGGAGGGCTACTTAAAGAAACACTAACAGGTCTATGAGAGTCAGAAATTTTGCTGGTTGGTAGGTGATCAAATGCTCATTTCATGCAATAAAATGCAATTTAATTACCTTATTTAATAATCATACAATGTGATATTATGGATCTTTTTTTAGATTCTTTCTCTCACAATTGAAGTGTACCTACGATAAAAAGTACAGACCTCTCCATTCTTTGTAGGTGGGATAAGTTGTCTGTCAAATACTTATTTTCCTCACTGTATAGTTTACAAGGACAGGAGCTACAGGGCCCAAAAGAACATACAGATTGATACTAATCAACATAAGAGCAATACAAAGTGATGCTTTTGATCGTAGCAACCAATCAAGAACTCTGCAAAAAAAATTCAGATTTACATGAACAACAGTAGATTTTTCTGTACAGTTTTAGAAATTGATCCTGGTATGATTTGAAGTGGTTAAAAATGTCTTGCAAATAAATATTATTGTTGGGTGGCATGTATATAGATACACATATATAGAAAAACATACAGATGTAGCAGAGGCTACCATGTGGCAAAAAAAGCTGCACTGTATGCAAACATACTTACAAAACAGATATTTTTACAGGTCAAATAAATAAAAATAGAAGCTATAAAATTGATAGGTTCATAAGTTGTGATACAGACCACATTGCATACATCATCTTTTGTACTATTTGTGAGAAAATATACGTAGGGAGTAGCATACGAAAAATGAAAGTTAGAATACAGGAACACCTAGCAAATATAAGAAAGGAATTAGCTACCTATTCAGGAATAGCAAAACATTTTGTAGAGATACACAATAGCTCACTAGAAAGCCTAAGGTGCTTTGGTATAGAAAGAGTCAATCGTCCAAATAATGGAGGAGATTGGGAGTATCTAGTGCGCCTGCGTGAGACACACTGGATTCACAAACTAGAGACCAGAGCACTGTACGGTCTGAACTATAGAAATGACCTGACGTATATTTATTACGGTTAGTAGGTTTCTATTTGTTAAAAGATCTCTACATTATGATATAATGTGCATACTTATACAGGATACAAGTAAAAGGAATACGTCTTGTTTTTAAAGGTGAAGGGGAAATGACGTGTCAAAAAGTAATGCCCACATTACTATTTAACAAGGTTGTTGAATCAGTATGAATGTGACCGTGATCAAGGGATAACATGTAAGCCTGAAACACGTCGGATTTTAACTGTTTTGGTGTACCATCTGCACTTTTGCATGTATAATAAATTTTCATAACTGCTGAAAAAGACCGCTGGATCCATTTTTTCAATTGTGAAGCTATATTGTGAAGGGCTGTTTGCCGGGAGCCAGGATACCGGGCGTCCGACAGCTGATTTCTCGAATAGGAGTTACAACTGCAGGTGCGAGGAAGCAAACAATTCGGTGAGCTGCACTTCATTTATCTTCATTGCATTTTTGTAGCAGAGTCTAGCTTGACCGTGATATCACAGCTTTTTGTGTTAGGGTGTATCCCCACGGCAAGGGACGAATACTGGACGGTCTATCCGGGGGTGGGGGCGGCTTTTATATGTGATTAGCAGAGAAAAGCCCTTCCTCTTCACATTCACATGCACATATTCTGTCTGTGAACCGGAAGGAAGAATGTGCAAGTACAATGTTTTCCAGGCGGCCCACGGCGGAAAAACCGCTGGGTGGAAAACCCGTGCAGTAGGGACTGCTGGACGTGTTTTCCATAGAGCCCCATTGTACTCATTGTCAGCCGGTTTTTCAGACGGTCTGCAAAACCGCAAACCATCTGAAAAAACGGCCGAAAACCCGTGCCATGGGGACATGCCCTTATCTGCTCTCATCTGTAAACACAGCCCATTGAAAAGCTTTGAGAAAGTAGAGATAACACTCTGTGCCGCGATATCACTGTGCATTATCTGTTCTTTTTAGTTCTGCTAAATCTGTACATAGAACACATTTTGCAATATTTAGATCATGGTTGTCTTTATTAGAAATAATTTGCACAATTATTAACTTTTAGATCTTCATAGCAGTTCTGATTCAATGAGCTTTATCATCTACTGTAAATTTTTTGAGGATTAAGGGCAACATGTATGAATCTCGGCGCGTTACCCCCATATTATTGGTCATTGGCTAACGAAAATAAAGAAATAGAAATGAACTCATTGAATTAATTTTTATTTGTTTATTTTTGTTACCCCCATATTATTGTTCATTTTATATACAGATCGGCACAACTTTGTGAGTCTTATCATTTGATTTCTGCCATGTACAGTTTGATTATAGATTGCATTAGAAAACCTATAAGAGCGTCGCTCGCTCTCCCATTGGCCCAAATAATCGCGCCTCTTTTAACTTAGCCAATTACAAACAGAGCTCGCTCTGCATTTCTTTTCCCCATAGAACTCTATGAGATAAGTAGCTCACCCGCTGATTGCTAAGCAGGACGAGCCCCTCTTCCCTCCAACCAATCACAGTACTAGAATATTTCCCATTGACAGTAATAACTTTTAGGGCGCCCTTCTATCGCGCCCTTCTTGCTCCACTCAAAATAGACGCACTACATATGAGTGGTGGATTCATATCTGCCGCCTGGGCTCAAACAATCAGCTCTTTTCTGCCTTTTTTACTGTATTTTGAACTGTCCACCTTTTCATTTGATTGGTCAATACTTCTCCATAGGTTATAATGGTTCACTGTCGCTCCTATTCTGATTGGCTGGTTTATGCCGACCAAGGAGAAGAGCTTACAGAATTTGAATTACTGTATTTCCCGGCAATTCTCTATATCGCAATTCCTGATGTTGCGCCCGTCTCGGCGACAAACGCGTTGTTAGTGATTTGATTAATTTATGTTTTTAGAAGGTTTTAGCTCTTTTTCAGTTAATATTTTACACCTAATAAAAAAGATTTTTTTAAATCATACTCCATGCCTGCTGAGAGCCGAGATTTCAGTGCCCCGATCTCTTCATAGACTACAATGGAACAAAGTAGCTCGCGCTCTTATTGGCCGGGATAGGCAAGCCCCCGCTAGCTCAACCAATCAGCTCTTTTCTGTCTTTTTAACTGTATTTTGAACTGTCCCTTTTCATGTGATTGGTCAATACTTCTCCATAGGTTATAATGGTTCACTGTCGCTCCTATTCTGATTGGTTGGTTTATGCCGACCAATGAGAAGAGCTTACAGAATTTGAATTACTGTATTTCCCGGCAATTTCCAAGAGCTCAATTCCTGATGTTGCGCCGGTGATGGCGACAAACGCGTTGTTAGTGATTTTATTTATGTATGTTTATAGGTTTTAGCTCTTTTACAGAGAATGTTTTATACCTAATAAAAACGATTTATTTACTAATACTCCATAGCTTATAATGGTTCACTGTCACTCGTATTCTGACTGGCTGGTTTCTGCCGACCAATGAGAAGCGCTTACAGAATTTGAATTACTGTATTTCCCGGCCATTTCCAAGATCCTAATTCCTGATGTAGCGCCGTCCTTGATTTTTTGATAGTGATTTTATTTATGTATTTTTTTAGAAGGTTTGAGCTCTTTTTCTAATAATGTTTTACACCTAATAAAAATGATTTTTGGAATCATACTGAATGCCTCAAGGAGCTGAGATTTATTTCTTTTGCAATCTTATATATTTTTCCTTTCATTTTACGTTCTTGCTTCACTTCGCCTCCTCCAGCTCATTTAGACCAGCTTCAACTAGGTCTGCCTGTCGGAGCTGGCGAGCGCTGCAATGCGCCGCACTTTGCGAGCCGCGATTATACATGCCTCGGAATATTCGAATGTGCCGCGTCCCGCCCCAGAACACCCACACCGCACCCATTGCACGCCCCTTCATGTTAGGCGCATCCGAAAGTGGCAAAGGTTGCGCCTAACACCGCATCACTGCGTCCGACAGGGGATTCGGATCGGTGAGGAAAACAGGCGCAACTCCCGATCATACATGTCATCCTAAGACTCTCTTAGGGTATGTTGATATCTGGCATATTTGTTGCAGAAATTTGCAGCTGTCCCATATATCTAAAAGGGGCTTGCAAGTACTTAAAAAAAAAAACATTCGGAGGCATGGAACTGTTTTTCCATAGCAAAAGCTTCTGCAAAAATTTCTGCTGCCTGTGAATATACCCTTTTCAGGATATGTGGGACATGACTAGACATTTTACTTGCTAACTACTCTGCAATGTCTGAGAGAGTCCTGAAAAAGTTGGAATTCTCCTGGGACCCACAGGAGATGCCGGGTCAGAGGCTCTGACTCCACCATCTACAGCAAAGGTCATATGAACATACGCTTTTCTGATGTGTCTCTGGGTCTATCAGAACGGACCCAGAGACACATCTAACAATTAGCAGTGAGTTTATCACTGCCGGCAATGACAGACACGCAGCGACGTTAACATGAGAGATCGCCACTGCGTGTTTGCATCGCACCTGTCGGATCCGTCTTGAGGATGCGATCCAAGAAATGACATGCAATTCTTGGATTGCATTTGCAAGACGGACCCAACAGGCGCAATGCAAACACGCAGCGGTGATCTCTCATGTGAACGCCGCTGCGTGTCTGTCATTGCTGGCAGTGATAATCTCACTGCTAATTGTTAGGTTTATGCCTCAATATTTGAGCACAGAATATGATAGAAGGAGAAACTGCTTTGTGACAGATAGGGTTATATTATTTAAAGCAGGATTTGTAAATAAAATACAGAGAAAATACTGACAGGACTCCTTAAATAGTACCTTTCACCTTCACACAAACACACAAATATTGATAATAGATGAAACTATAAGACTTTTCTCAAATACATGTCATTAGAATTCCAGAGGATTTACCTCTGTATTACAGGGACACAGGTTTTACTTTCACTTTGTAACTCAGGATATCCTTATCTAGAAGGAATACTTCTGTGGGAGATAGCTGCTTGTATAGGGTAATCTGAGTCTCTCACTACATGCAGTACAGCAGGCATAGCACACTGAGGAGAAAGTGTGACAGAAGTTTACCTGTTGCTTAAAGAGAACCTGTCACATAGTTTATGCCCTCCTTGCTGAGGACAGCACAAGCTAGTGACAGACATGCTGTTTCCAGTGCTGTGTCCCTTATTCTGTAACATGCTGTAGTTTTAGAGTATTTACTGCTCAAATCTGCAGTTTTCAGCCAGAAAAGAGTTATGAAAAGTGTCCATTTTTATACCTCGCCCACCTGAGGATAGCCTCGCCCACCCCAACTGATAAACCTATTACGTTGAATAGGAAGAACCATGTGAATAACTGCCAGGTGGGCGGTGATAGCCTTTGGTGGACTGGGCTAACACCTGCTCATGAATAAGATTTGAGCATTAAATGCTATAAAGCTACTGCATCTTACAGAATAAGGGGCACAGCTACGGAAATAGCATGTCTGTCACTAGCTTGTGCTGTACTCAGCAAGGGGGGCATAGTCTATGTGACAGGTTCCCTTTAAGACTGCTCCTCCATAGAACACAGGCATGTATATATTACACTGCTTCTAGTATGCACATGATGTAGATTTACTGGCTCTCCCCTGCACAGTGGACTCTCCAGCTCAGAAACAGTTACTTTCACACGACTGTCAACATAGTGATCCATCAAGTTGTCATTTGTCGAATTGGCCCGACTTCAGAGCTGCCTTAAAAGGCCAGTACTTTTTTTTTTATAAAAACTGAATTAAAGGTAAAATTCTTTGCTTTTCCTAATGAAGCATGTTTGTGAAAGTATTTTTTTTATTTTAGTATTCTGTTACTTCATCACGGTTCTCTGGAGGTGATAGGTGTTCTTTAAGGGACACAGGAGTCCTGTTTACCCCACCCATGTACAGTGATTGACAGCTTTCCTTGAATCAGTGTGTATAGAGAGCTAACTGTCAAGCACTGTTTGTGGGTGGGGTCAAGAGTATTTTCAGTTTCACGCTCACAGATTTATTTTCCTTTTTATTCAGGAATCCTGCACCAAATCATAAAACCCTATATATCTTAGAGCTCAGCTTCTCTCCCTATATCTCATCCTGCTCTCAGGTAGGTCAGTATAAACCACATGACATATTACCTTTAAATACATCCAGGCTCTAGATACAAGGGCCTTGATAAGATCTGGCTCCAATACCTGCCACTTAACCCTCTAGATTCTGCAGCTTCAGTATCTATTGTCAATCTCTAAAAAACATCCTTATCCCAAGAACTCGACAGTAGTGTGCAGATTGTTGACAATGTAGTTTTGGTGACAGGGGCACCATAAATGCAGATGTGTAGCATGATGTGAATTGGGCCTACTAGTGGTGTGCTGGGAGTTGTAGTACATCTGGCGACTTAGAACCACCGAGACAGTAGGAGGTTGAGGTCTTGAAAAGCTTTTACTCACGGCATTTGACTTTAGCATCAGTTAAATTTCTTCCATGGCCTACTCAGTGTTCCAAGCCACCTACATAAACCTAGACTTACCAACTAAGAGTGACCTATTCTACGTTCTCTTCAATCACAGGTGCTTACTGGCTGCCCGCTAGATGTAGTTTTTGCTTCTTAGGTACTTTGAGATGTGGGTAGCTAGGGTTCCCCGTATACCTCACACCCCACACATCTAGGAGGTGGCATGTGTGTTCCTACTAAGGCTTGATTTCATACTCTGTCACTTGCTTACTCTTTCCTTATGTGCAACCCAGGTGCCTTTCTCCACTGGTTCTTGTTTTGTACCTCTTTCTCTGTGTCTTTGTAGCTGGGGAAGCTTCCCGAGCTGTGAGTATTTCTTGGCCTAGTAGAAAGTCCATCCCTGGTACATAGCTGGCTTTGAGTCCAGGGAGACCTTTTATGCTGGAACTACAAATTGGCAACTGAACTGTGAATTAACCACTGCCTGCTCTGGCTTAAATGCCTGGTTATATAATCTTCCTTCTTCCTTTCTCTGATAAGCTGGAGCTAATCACATGATATGGACCCTTAAAGAGTAGCTATCACCTCCATACAAACACACAAAAATGATAGATGAAATTATAAGACTTTTCTGTAATACATGTCATTAGCAATCCAGAGGATTTACCTCTGTATTACAGGGAAACAGATTATACTTTCACTTTATCAATCATAGTCTAGTAGGATTTCTTTGTGAGAGGTACCAACTGTGCAGGGGGAGCTGAGAGCATAGCTGCTTGTACAGGGTTAATCTGAGTCTCTCACTATACATACATTGCAGGCTCAGCACACTGAGGACATGGTGTGACAGGATTGACTGTTGATTCAGTCTCCTCCATAGCACACAAGTATCTTTATTACACTGCTGAAAGTATACACATGATGTAGACTTAGAGGCTCCCCCTTTCAGAGTCGACTCTTTCAGCTCAGAAGCAGTTAGTTTCACAGAGTCAACATAATGATACATCAAGCTGTCAGGTGCCGTCTTGACCCGATTTCAGTCCTGTCTTAAAGGGCCAGCATTTTTTAAAAAAACTGAATTACATGTGAGATGCTTTGATTTTCCTAATGAAGCATATTTAAGGAAATTTTGTATTCTAGTCTCCTGTTACTGCATAAAGTTTCCCTAGTGGTGATAGTTCCTTTTTAAAGGAGGTTTCCCAACTTGTAATATGTACCCTGAGGTCAGCTCCTAGCTCGCAATGAGTCATCTGCAGTGAACAGGGAAATGGCTGCACTTGTCCAGCTCTTTCCCAGTTAATTTCTATAGGTTATACCTGAGTGCACCCACATGGCTGTATTTGGAACTCCCATGGAAATGAAGAGAGAGCTGTACTAATGAGGCCATCTCCCTGTTCACTGAGTTCTGCTAATAGCAAGCTATGAGGTGGCCTCAGATGAATATTACAAGATGGATAGGTGGTAATTCTAGTTCTGTGACTCATCAATCTTCCTAATAATGTTAATATTAATGCTAAAGAGGTTGTCAAACTTTTTATAATTATTTAATTAGCATAGTTGGGCCCTTTGAACATAACAAAAAAGTTATAATCACCTTTCCCCTCTCCTTTGTTCCTCACTGGCCACTAGTCTTCTGTATTCTTCTTTTTTCTTACGGATGGGCTCATCACTAGTGTTGAGCGATTGCGTTGGCTATCGAGATCGATCGATAGTCGATAGTCCCCCCGCTATCGATAAGGTTTTTCGATAGTGAGCATCGATTATGCGCGATGACCATTTAAAATCTATGGGAGGCAACAACCTTCATTTATTACACCCAAACAAGGCTGGAGAAGCTGAAATTAACATCCACAACAGTCAAATGGATACGTGCTACATCTTAGGCAACACACTTATGTTATAAGTCACAGAAAAAAAGTCACAGACCATTTACTATCCCCGTCTTGTACCACAGCCTGACCCTTAAACCTGCATCACCCACAAATTAAAAAGTGCCAGAAGGCAGTATGATTTGAACCATCATCTTACTTGAACTGGACATTGAATATCCCTGTCCTGGAACGCAGCATGAGCCCAAACCTGCATGACCCCCACATTTTAAAAAGTGCCGGAAAAAGGAGTCTTTCAACCCCCATTTTAGTTGAACTGGACATTGACTATACCTGTCCTGGGCCACAGCATGAGCCCCAAACCTGCATGACCCCACATTTAAAAAGTGCCGAAAAAGGAGTCTTTCAACCACCATTTTAGTTGAACTGGACATTGACTATACCTGTCCTGGGCCACAGCATGAGCCCAAACCTGCATGACCCCCACATTTAAAAAGTGCCGGAAAAAAAAAGTCTTTCAACCACCATTGTAGTTTCACTGGACATTGACTATACCTTCCTGGGGGACAGCATGCCAGGGCGGGTTACAGTGGGTGGGTGAAAACCCAGGCTGGCGTCCGTCTCTATTAACACGAGGTTTAAAAAGCCTGATGA
>JAODAL010071403.1:0-15538 GCA_025379985.1 Phyllomedusa bahiana
GCTTTTCCCGGCCGACAACCCAAAACGTATACCACCATATTTAAACTTTGAAGGGAAAAGTACACATTTAAAAATTCTAGGATCGGGTTTTTTTTACTGACTTTTAAATTTAATTTTACTTTTCCCCAAACCCCTTTTCCCCCTCTTTGCTCCCAATGTGGCCTATTCTGATGTTTTGTTACCTCATTACCCAGGCTAGCGTGACTTCCAAAAATGTTACTTTATTATTGACACTACCGAAAGTTACACTGGCCTGGAATCATGAGGTGGCATCAACCAGAAGTGGGAATGGGTAGGGGGGAAGGCTGGGTACAAAGGGTGGGGTATCAGAAAATAGTAAAAACATTAAAAGCGGGGAAACCCCTTAATCCCAACCCCATGGATAGTGTTAGCTTAGGGCTAAAAAAAAATTGGTTTAGGACATCCAGCGCGGGTTCAGTCGAACCATTTTAAAAACTGAACAAGGCCGATTTGACAACACTACTAAAATCAGTTAAAGAGAATAAAACCCTTTTATATTATGTCCCATCTACAATTTTGGGACGGGGTGCCTGGGGCCCACCAGTGAATTTATTCTGGGGGCCCCCCCTTTGGAGTTTTATGGGGCCCCCCAATTGGTTTGGATTCTGGGGGAAAAACCCACAGCTTCAGTACATGATCTTATGGAGCGTTTCCCCCCCCCAAAAAACAGTGAAAGAAGCCCCAAAAACCCCCCCAATTCATTTTCAGGTTTCTACTTAAAATCTAACAAAAGAACCCCAAAACTTAATTTAGAAAATCACACTCCGCCTGTAAATATCTTTATATTCATTTTCATGTTTTATTGTACCTCAGAAAAGGGGTTTTTTCACCCCTAATGGCAATGGATTTTTCACCCAAACAATCTTCCCCAGATTGAAATTATCAAGGAGTTATCAAAACATTTGGCACCCGGGAAAATAGGGTTTCCTTTAATTAACTCTTGTGCTCCCGGTGCTTGATGACAGCAGATACTTTTCTGTGTGAAAAGAAGCATATTCCTTCATGTACATAGGTTTTTAGTTTCCAAATCACATAAATTCTATTATTTTAAGTAATTCATGGAAAAAAAATCTCTATGCCCTAATGTAGGGATCATAGGCGACTTTGTCCCATTAGGGCTGGCACAATTTTTTTGGTATATTTTGCGCCCAAAAAAACTCTTGCGCCCTATTCTCTACATTATTGAATTGTAATAAACCAAAACTAGGTGCATTATAAAAAAGGCGCATCAAATATGCTATCAATGACAAAATATCCTAGATTTTTGTAATTTGTAATTTTTTCATTTTGTAATTTTACTATAAAGGTATACCAGACACCAGATTTTTTGAAAGGTTTGACATAAAGGCGCATTTTACACTGATTTAATGCGCCTAAAAACTGCCGTGCTGCCCCTTTACTTTTCAGACATGTCCCCCCATAGTCTTTTTCAATTGCTAGCATAGAATGAATGGACTCCTTATATCAACCAGTCCTGTATTCAGGAAACTGTTCACACCTATGAAAAATTGACAGAATGTGAATAGTATTTGTAATTGTACAATAACTCAGACTGATTGTATGAGATCTTCATATAATTCTAGCATATAAATACATGCATACACTATTACATCCCACTTTACCGATTGGCTTTTTCCTGTGTGCCTTCCCTTTCATTTTCATATCTGCCCTCATTTGGGGTTGCTCTTTTTAGTGATCCTTGTGTGTATAAATGTGTATAGGACACAGAATACAGTTTTAATGGAAATTCTGTTGACATTTTGGATCCATGCTGTGTTGGCCCCAAGGTATGTGCTGTGTTTACTCAAATGATTGATTAAATCCTTGCCTACTGGACAGCACACATCTTTATTGCCTATGAGAGATGATCTGAATTATAGAGCAATAAAAAAGTATAAAAAAACAATAATGGTATATTGTAAAAAAAAAAAGGACAAATTAAAAAAAAAAAGACAAATTAAACAGCAAACTGTTTTTTTTTTCATAGATTATTATTATTATTATTATTATTTTTATTTTAAACCCCATTGATTCCGGGGCTGTACTTCGGGGGGTTACATAATTACATACGTCAAACGTTACAGTGCTAATGAAAATTTGGGGCAGACAGGGGAGAGAGGACCCTCCCCCGCGAGGGCTTACAATCACAAGGAGGGGGAAAAAGAAGGTGGGAGGGGCAGCCATGTTGTGGGGAATAATACTCACCTATTAATATAGAACTTTTTTCAAAAAAAAAGTGAAATTTCAAATTTTAGGTTATTTTACACCCTCCTTTCCCTTTTTTTTTGTGTTCCATCAAATGAACAGAAAACCCAAAAAAATAATGGCAATAATTGCGATTTTTTGACTTTAATTTGACAGATACCGACCATGCTTGATGGCCATAGTGGTCGTAGGGGTTATCTTTAAAATCATTATTTATCTCACACGGGGAAAGCCATGAAAGAAAAAAAAGAAAAACCATTTCTTAATTGCATTTTTTGGGGGGTTGATCCGCCCCCCCAAAAAATTAGTAAAAGTAACAAAAAGTACATGTCCCCCAAAAATGGCAATTAAAATTACATTTTAACATCAAATTGACTTTTTTTTTCGGCTTTCACCGTGCAGGTTAAAGAACATGACGATGTTAGGGCAGGTTTTACCACACGGCGATACCAAAAAATACTACATTTTTTTTTAAAAACTTTTTTGGACAATGGGCATTTTTAAAGGGGGAAAAGGGCAGTTAGTGTTTTTTTTTTTATTTTTTTGTGTTTTACTTTTTTTTTTTTTACTTTTTCACTTTTTCCCAAGGGGATTTGTATCGGTGTATCCTTTCCTAGTTTATCACCTGACAACATTTGTAAATTCCCATTTCTGACCACATTTGTTTTTTGTTTCCCGCTCTCCCAGAATGACAAGTCTGCTTAGCAATAATCAGGAGGGGTTTGCCAGGAATAGATTACCACCAAACTAGACAAACTTGTCATCTGTGGAATCTATAACAAATGTGTCCGACATTGTGAGCTCTAGTAAGGTCTTCACCCAGCTTTCCCAGACACCTGAAAAGCTAAGCAAGCAACAGGGACTGGGAAAGAAACAATACAATCCACAATAATTATAGGGCTTCTAAAAAAGTGGTCACCTATGTCCGACCAAGTTGGCTCCTGTCTCACGGCTGTCTGGACTCAGGCACTCAGGAAGGGCTCCTGCCCTGACACTCAGGGAGGGGGGCTTCTGCCTCACCTCACGAGGGGGCTCCTGCCCTGCCTCACAAGGGACCTCCTGCCCTGACCCAGCAGAAAACCTACCAAAGAGCTTTATTCGCAAGATTCCTCTCCTGCTAGTGCTGGTTTCTTCTTCGTAGATAAGAAGGATGATTCTTTATGCCCTTGCATTGATTATCAGAGCGTAAATAAAATCACCGTCAAAAAACTATCCATTGCCCCTGATCTCCAAACTTTTCAAATTTGCCTAAGGAGAATGGCGTCATCTTTTGAAAGGAGCTTATCAATCGATGAATATTTACACCCATGATAAAAATCTCCTTTATCTTCGGGACTGCTCAGCGACTAAATCCTTGACAAGCTAGATGGTCCTTATTCTTCTCCCAATTTGACTACTTGCTTCACTTTAGGCGTGTGGAAAAGAATATCAAAACAGATGTGCTCTCCCATTCCTCAGATACATCAGCACATCATTTCTTTGGAACTTTTGGTAACTACAGCTTCCATCAAACTCCAAAACAGGTTCCTCTCATGAAAACTTTGTATGTCCATCTCTGAGAAAAAGAATTCTTTGAGGCCACTCATCCAAACTTCCAGTCACTGGGGAATTCGAAAACTTTGTTGCTGATATCTCAACAATTTTGGTGGCCTAATGTTGTTTCAAGATGTCAAAGATTTTGTTTTTTTCTGGTTCTATTGTGCCTGTAATTAATCTTCAAACACTCCAGACTGCAAACAGCTTTTACCTATACCCGAGAAACACTAAGCCAAAATGCTATGGACTTCATTACGAAGTAACTGATTGTTTTTCCAAGATGTCTCATTTAGTACCACTTCCATGCCTCAACTCGCTTCCCACTTCTTCCAGCATATTTTTTTTTTACATGGTCTCCCTCTCAAAATCGTGTCGATTGTGGGGTACAATTTGTGTCTATGTTTTGGTGCACTCTGCTCTCGTCTTCAGGTCAAGTTAGACTTCTTTTCTGCCAACTATCCTCAATCCAACGAAAAGTGGAGAGAATGAATCAAGTCCTCGGGAACTTCCTTCGTCATTTTTGTCTCACCGTCAAGACAATTGTGCCGATCTACTTCCCGGGCTGAATTTCATAAAACCATCTTGATTCCAACTCTGCTTGAGCTTCCCCGTTCTTTGTTGTTTACGGCAACCCCCTTGCCTTACCATGCCTCCCACCTCAGATGTGGATCTCACGGCCCAAGAAATATCCTGCCTATGTAGGATACCGGCAGTGTCCTCTCCTTGTATCCTTTCGGACCAAAAGTTAGGGGTTTTATTTCCTTGGATCCTTCCGGATCATATGACCCCATCAATCCTGTCTGCTACAGGGTTCGCCTGCGTCCATCTCATTGGATCCCCAATTCCTTTCATTCTCTCCTAAAACCTCTGGTCATCAACCGTTTTTCCCACAAGCCTGTGTTGCCTTCAAATGAAATTTGGGTTCTGGAGATATCTACGAGGTCCAAAGAGAATTCTGGCAGAAAAAATTCTCAGAGGGAAATGTTTTTTTTCTTGTGTACATGAGGGTTTTTCGGGCCCGAAAAGAGGTCCTAGGAACGCAAAGAAAATGTGGATGCTCCAATCTCATCTGGAGATTTTTGTCAGACTAGGAGAAGGGGAAGGTTTAAGAGGGGGGTACTGTCACAATGCACGCCATGGTTCCCACACCGCGGCAGGCTCCCTGATTGCATTCCCCTTGCCCAGCCGTCACCCACCTCTCCGCTCTGCTCCCCGATCTCTGTCCATGGCTGGCACGCTTATAACTGTTCCCCAAGATGTGCAGGTGGCTTTAAAATTTTTAAAAAGGGCCCGTGCCCCGCTGATTAAACAATCACCGGTCACTTGACCCTTCATTAGGTCACTTTCCCCAGCATTCCCTGTCAATTTGTTGGTGTGCTTCTGCTGGTTTTTTTGCTTTATTTCTGTTTGTTATTCCTGGTATCTGGGCTGGACTTTGACTATTCTCTGCCATCTCTGACCTTTCTCTGACCTGAATATGTTTGGCCTTCTGCCAGCCCTGACCTTTCCACAAGTGACCCAACTACGCTTCTGCCTGCTCCTTCTGTACCAAGCTGTACCTCGGTTGTTACCATGAGTGGCCACGTCAGCGATAGTGACCTGGGAGTCTCCTGCAGCGAAGTCCATCCCACCTTGTAGCAGCTCTGGTGACTACGGAGGGCTCCTTAGACTTCACTCCCTTGCGTGCTTCAAAGTTACAGTATCTCTCACAGTGACCAAGAGTATCCACCACCTGCTCCCGGGGCATTTACCCATGTGCATGACAAGCAGTCATTGATAGATGGTCACTTAACCGTTACAATAATCTAAAATTATCAATAAATTTGACTTGATATTCATAAATGGGTTTACCTGTCCCAATATCGGGCCTATGCACAGCTACAAGTTCTCAATGAATTCCAAATAACTTTGATGCCTTTCACCCTCAAATACATTATAGATTGCTCTCCTTTCTTTGTCCACCTGAAAGACATGGCCCTTAGCTAAACTGGCTGTATCAAAAACATATATCAAACCAAGTGATAGCAGTTATTTCCAGCTTCTAGCAACAAATACATAGAAAAATAAATCTACAATTCACACATATAAGTGGCATAGAGATAATTTTCTAAAGGAGATTTTTATAAAAGGTTCTAAGAATGTTTGCCTGTTCATAGAATGTTGTGGACAAAGTGCTTTCACATTCTTATGGGTTCCAACTATTTCAAAGTAAAGTGGATGTGGGAAAAGAATTTTCCTTTATAATAATCATAATACTCAAATCTTTTTTTATATGGCCCCAAAAATTTTCCAGCACTGAAACAATTTTTTTTTTGTATTTTACATTTACAATTTTCTTTATCTCTTCTTTCTGTGGGAACTGCAATCCTTTCCAAATAAATACCAAACCCCGCCAAACTTTTCTTTTTTTTCTTTGTTTTAATTTTTTTTTCAAACCCCCGGCTGTTTTTTTCCCCCCTTTTTCCTTTTTTTAAAAAAACCTGGGGCCCGTTCCGGTTATGTTGTTTGAAAAACATTACCCGGGCATTTTTACCATTCATTCTCTCTAAACATTAAAATTGGGCAGGCATTTGTACATTACAGCAGACTCCTGAATTTAGGATATGCTGCGATTTTTCGGGAAAGGGAAAATTTTCCCATATAATAAAGTCATACTAAATAAAATTTACTAATAATATTCCCCTATCTTTCCCTTTTGCACATAATTCCCCTTCATAATCCCTTCCCCATTAGGGTCCCCCCATAAAGCAACCATTGTTACAAAATAATTTTTTAAACTACATTTTACCACCCCCCTTTAAAGACAAAACAAAACCACCCCCGCTAAAACGGGAATAAGAACCACAAAACAAAGACAAATTATAACCCCCAAAACAGTGAACAAACATTTGGTAGTTTCCCTATCATAGGAAAAGGCGGGGAAATGGTTCCCCTTTAAGAGATCCCTAATTTTTTCCTCCCCCAAATTTCCCATACCATACCTCACTTTTTAAATTTCCCCCCTCTTTTTATAGGCCCCCCTTTTCACATCTATATGTTAGAACACTTTTAAAAAAGTCAAGTCTTTGTCTCAGTAATCTAATAGTCGACCCTTTTTTAAATTTTTAAATTTTTGGGTGGAGCTTTTTTGGAGTATTATTTGTGAGATAATTTTGCCCGCTTTTTTTTGGTCCCCATTTTTAAAGTTTTAGAATTTTGGGCAAATTTTAAAAATTCTGGTTTCGCTCATTTTTGCCGAATTTCCCCCGACAAAAAATTTCCCCGGTCTGAATTACTTCGGGCCAAATCACGTTAAAAAACAGCTATTTCCAGCTGCACAGGCCTGTAGGGGGGCTGAGAATGTTGTGCCAGGGTTTTAAATAAACAGAGGGAGTTTGGTTTTGGTCTTCATACAATTTTGTTTTTTAGTATGAAAAACGCCCCCTTCCCTGCCCCCGGGCTCTTAGAATCGTTTTCACTATAAAAATTCCCCGGGGCATTTAAGGGAAAAACTGACCAAAAAACAAAGGGGGGAAGGGAAGCCTGAAAAAAGTATGCGAGCACAGTTTGGAAAAAAACCAAGCCTGGGGAGCCCCAGGTGGCAACTTTAGGGGCCCAAAAAAAAGTGGGGGGAGGGTGACGGCGCTAGCCACGGGAAACATGAGGTCAGCCCAGGGGAAAAAAAACAATGACTTTCGGGAGGTGGCAAAAACGGGAAATGGGCCCAACAAAATTGGCACAATGACACAGTTTTTGGATTGACACCCTCAACAAACCAAGCAATGAGGTAAAGAGAGTGGCACAATGACATTCTGGAGGGGGGAAAAAAAAAGGAGTGGGCCCAAACAAGTGGCAAAATTTACAGAGAGTGGGGGTTAAGGGCCGGCAGCCCAATGAGGTCAGAGAGTGGAAAATAAACAATTCTGAGGTGGCAAAAACGGAGTAGGCCACAGAGGGGGCACAATGACACATTTGTGGAGGTCCGGCAGCAGCCACAGCAGAAAGCATGAGGTCGACAGTGGCACAATGACATTCTGGGGGTGGAAAAAACAGGAGTGGGCCACAGAGTGGCCCCAATGCCCACAGGGGTGGGGGTTTACGGAAGCACCCCACAGCGGGCAGCATGAGGTCAGACATTGGCACAATAAACATTTGGAGGTGGCAAAAACAGGAGTGGGCCACAGAGTGGCACAATGACAATATTTGGAGGTGAGGGCGGCACCAGAAATGGGGTCAGACAGTGGCACAAAAACATCTGGAGGGGGCAAAAACGGGAAAGTAGGCCACAGAGGGGCCCAAAATTTTACGGAGATTTGGGGGTGCCAGGGGGCGGGCAGCTGATTTTCAGACAGTGGCACAAAGCATTCTGGAGGGGGCAAAAAACTGGAGTGGGGCCCCACAGAGTGGCAAAAAGCCCGAGAGGGGGAAGGTATGGCGGCAGCAGCAGCATGATTCAAAACCAGGGGGCACAATGACAGATTTTAGGTCACGGCAGCAGCCACAGCAGCAGCTGAGGTGAGACAGGGGGCACAATAAAAAACATTTTTGGAGGTGGCAAAAACGGAGTGGGCCACAGAGGGGGCCCAACAATGACAAAATATTTGGAGGTGACGGCGAAAGCAGCATAGGTCAGGACGGGGGCAAAAACCCCATTCGGGAAAGGGCAAAAAAAGGAGAAACCCCACAGAGTGGCCCCATAAAAACCCAAAAAAAAGGGGGGGAAGGGGGAAACGGCAGCAGCTGGGGTCAGACAGTGGAAAAAAGGACATTCGGGAGGTGGCAGAAACAGGAGTGGGCCACAGAGGGCAAAATTTGACAGAGAGGGGGGCACTGAAACAGCACATGAGGTCAGCCCAAGTGGCAAAATACTTTTCGGGAAGGGGGCAAAAACAGGAGTGGGCCCACAGTTTTGGCACAATGACACATGTGGGGGTAAAGGGCGGAAACACATGAGGTCAGCCCAGTGGCACAAATGACATTCTGGAGGTCCCAAAAAACGGGAGTGGGGCGCCACAGAGGGGCACAATACAAGAGGGAGGGGGACAGTGGCGGGCAATAAAGGTCAAGAGGGGCCCAAAATGACTTTTCGGGAATTTTGGAAAAAAATTGGAGAAAGGCCACAGAGTGCACAATGAAAAGAGTGGGGGTTTTAGGGCGGCGGGACCCAACACCCCAATAAAAGGTTCAAAGGGGTCACAAGACCCATGTGGATGCCCCGGCCCCAAAGCAACAGCAGCAACACCCAATGATTTAATAAAGTGGCACAAGAAAATGTGGAGGGGGGTGGAAAATTTAACCAAAGTTTTTTGGTAAAGAGGGTTGGTGGCAGTTTGGAGAAACTGTCAGCAGATGTTTTCGAAATTAAAAGGGGGGTTTGGCGGAAACAGAATAGGGGCTGAGGCGGGTTATTTTAAACCCCAAAACCATTTCTCCCATTTTTGGGTGAGGGTCTTTCTTTGGATGTGGGTCTGATCCCCTAAGGCATTGGTGTGGGGGAAATTTGGCCGTTTCTAAAATGCCTAAATTCATCTTGCCCAAAGGCCCCGTCGTTTCCCCCATTTCCGGTGGACAAGCGAGTTCCCCCCTTGGGTAAAAAAGGGCCCCCGCCGCACTGAACACCCCCGATGCCCCCCAAATGGCCCGGGCCTTGCAGCCCCCCTTCCACTGAAAACTCGGCAATTTGCGGCCACACATCCATTTTGGCTCCCCAGTGGGTCCAGCGGATTTTCAAAACGGGGGTGGCAGAGTGTTTTTCCAAAGGGGCCCCACCAACCTTTTGGGTTTTTCAGGGTCTGCTCCAGGTCCTGCGCGCTTGCGGGCGCCCTTGCCCTCCTCACTAGGGGGTAAAGGGAAAAGCTGCCATCATTTTTTTTCCAGACTTGGGTTTTCCGGGCTAGGGGAGCTGGTACGCTCCACCCCCCCCCCTTTCCCCCCCAAGCACCCCCCGGTAGTATAGTGAACGCGGGGAAGGAATGTCCATTTTGGTCACACTGTCAGAGGGGGACGATGCCCCCACAATGGGCAGCGGCCCACTGACCCCGGAGGATTTTCCCCTATGGGAAATTTGAGTTTGCCCCTCCCTCCCCAATTTAGCTGGGAAAAAGGCCCCCCCTTTTTGGGAACCCGGTAGCGGGGGGCCCAAATGGGGTTTGGAAGCCGGGAAGTCATCTCTCTGCCGGTTTGCTGACTATTCGGCTGTGGGGCTGCCCAGGCAAATCAGCATGCGGGCGGGCCCAAACCCGCACAAGTGACTCCGAGGGCCCCCTGCCTCCACCTCCACTTTAACTCCCCACGGGGCTTGGGGGTAAACTGCCCCGTCTTTCCCCATCTCCCTTTTTAACCCCCCCTCCAGGGTGCTCCTGCTCCTCCTCTCTTGTCACCCCGGGTAGAAAAAAACCACTCATTTCCCCGACCCAAAGCTTTCTGCTCCCCAAAGTCCCTCCCCTCCTCCCAAATTTTAAATCCCCCCCGGACTCATTGGCCGGGGGAGATGAAATCGCCCCCCTCTCCCGTCCCCCGGCCCAAGGGCAATTTTTTTCAGCATCTGTTTTTCCAGGACATTAAACGTGGAATTATCTTAAATTATCCCGTAGGGCCCCGGGGACTGGGCAAATAACTCGCCTCCTTCGAAGCCTCAAAAAACTGCAGGTTTTCCTGCATGAGCTTTCCCCCTGGGGGTGACATCAAAGTTACAAAATTTGGTTACTTCCCCCCCCGCCTGGAATCAAAAAATCCCTTAATGGCCCCTTTTTCTGTTCAATACAGTCGGTCCAACATGTTTTCACCTGGGGAATTTTCCCAAAGGGGGAAAAACCCCTTTTCAGAGTGGGGTTTTGGGGGGGGCCTTTTTGCCGCCCGCAAAATTTAGGAGGGTGTTTTCCCGGGTTTGTTAAAGGAAAGGGGTGAATTTGCAAACAAGTTTCCTGCCCTTTTCAAATCTTCTGAAAATCCCGGGGGAAAAACTTCAGGAACCTTTTCACAACCAGATTTAAAACACAAAAAGCCCCATGCTTTTTGGGGACATGGACGTTCCCCCCTCGGTTTTTAAGCGCGGACACCATGTTTTCTTCCCCCTTGTCCCTCACCATTTTCCCCCTTTGCAAATTTTTCCCCGGGGGAAAACCACAAACGATATTTTTGGGTGCTTGACCGGAGCAGTTTCCCCCCCTGTGCACAAATTTACCCAGTGGGGCCCTAAAAAAGACATGAAATGGGCCCTGACCGTTTGTTAAAATCCCACAAATATCCCCGGGTGTCAGCACCTTGGAACAAACCGATAAGCTCCAAAAGGGCCCTGGCCCACCTTCGTTTCTACATAAATTTTTGAAGGCTTTGGAAATTGGGCCCTTTTTTAAAAGAAAATTTCGGCCCTTTGGGAAATCTCCCTTCCCCCGGGTTGGCACAAGGGATTAGGTTTTTCTGAACCCGGGGCAGAGTCCACCATTTGGAAAAGGGGGGGGACTGCAGTTTTCCCAAAAATTTTGGACAGGAGTACGGTCCCGTTTTTTGCACCTTAGGTGGTTGGGGCGCATACGTTTTTTTCTCTTTGCAATCGCCCTTTGCTGAACGACTTCTGGGGCCATGGGGTAAACAGGAGCAGGGGCATCTGGGCCGGGGGGGGTGAGTCAAAAAAGAAACAGTTTTTTCCCTTTTGAAGATGGTGGTGGGGCCTTGACTGGGGTGCAATGGCCCTGCATGCCAAATTTGGCCTTCTGCTGGCTTGCTGTTTGCTGCCTTTCTGCCCGGGGGCAGGATGGAACACCACATCTGAAACCACCTTTCTTTCCCCGGGGCCCCCCCCAGGGGGACCTGCATGTGTTGATTAGTGGCCGTGGTGGGAAACGTTAGCTCCCTGGCTAACCCCTTCACTTTCTCCTACAGATTCTACAAAATACCCATAAATTTGGCTCCTCCGGGGTTTTTTAGCAAAGAACTGCCCCAACCCCCCGAGGGGAAATTGGGTTTTTACCGCCAACCCCCTCTGCCCCTGAGTGAAATACTTTTCCCCCGCTGGCCCCCGGGTTACTCGCGAGGCCCCTTTGCCGCTACTTTTTTGGGGCCTTCGAAGCGGGTTTTTTTACCCCGTTTTTGGGCCCCTTTTGGGGTCCCGACCTTTCCCCCTTGGGTTCTATCCTGTTTACCATGGCCACACAACCCACTTTTCTGGCTGCGCGGGCTGCCCCGGAAAATCAAGCTGACGCCCCTCTACTCCTGACAAAGAAGAAGCCCTTGCCTCACCCCGGGGTCCCAAGGCGGTTCGGGAAAAACATCATCTATTTTTGTTTTTATTGTCACTTTCTTCCCTCACCCCCAGTCTTTTATGCAGAGGCCCGACCCCTCACAACATGGGCCCCCAAAGCCACCCAAAACTATTTCTTTTGCCCGCCTACTCAAAAAAGCAGGGGGGTATTGGGCCCCCCCTTTTTTTTTCCCCCTGCCCCAATAGGGTGCTTACTCCCCCTCAAAATTGTTTTATTCCTCGGTTTTATAGGGAATGGGGCCCCAGACCCCAAAAAGTAAACACTTGGCTGAGGGAACTGGATGGGAAAAGGAAAGGGAGGTTTTGGAAAGGGCAGGTGAGGGCCGTAAACCCCCTCCCGGGCCCCCCCAACCCAATGGTTTTTTCTGACTTTTCCCCCCGACTCTTGGGTGGGGTTTGTTTAGATGTCCCTCTGGGGGAAGGGATACCTAGTCCAAACCAATCAAGAAAACCCTTGGGTTGCTAGTTCAAACCCCTCCCGCTAATTAAAAGCGGCAGTTGTGGGCCCCACCGAAAATGAACCCCTGCTGCGAAAGTCCCCCTTTCTTTTGCTGCACCTGAGCCGGGAAAATTTTGTGCCTCCCGGCCCCTTCCCCAGGTGAAAGCCTGCCACCTCTCTTCTGACATACTGGGTTTTTTTCTAAAATTTAAAAACCCACAAATGTTAGATAAGATATCGTATATGATAAAACACACACCCTGTATTTACTTCAAAAGAAAACCCCGTTTCCCAAACTTGGGAAAACCCCCTTTGGGTATAAATTTTTGGGTCCACAAAAAGGGGAGGAAAAAATTTTACTTTAAGTGCCTTTTTAAAAAATTTTGTGTATTTTACTGAATGTAAAAAACAAAACAGGGGTTTTAAATTTAACCCTTTCCCAAAGAATTATCCAAAAGTTTTCCCTTTTTGGGGGCGAAAAAAAAAGTTTCTTTTACGAGTACAACTGCAAAAAATACTTAGTTAACCCCTGGGAAAGTAAATTGGGCAAACAATTGAAACAACCACAAACTACTAGCTTTGTAGCGGTTAAAAAGGGGCGGGTTTTTTTTTTTTTTTACCCCAAAACCCAAAAAGAGAAAAAAACGTAATTAACCCCGCTTGTGAAATTTTGCTACAGAAAAAAGGATTTTTTGGCGGGGAAAGACCCGGTTTTTATTTTAGCCCCCAAAAGCAGCAAAACCAAAGCTTAAAATTTAAACCCCTGGATTTTAAATTGTGCCAACAAAGGGGCAACCCCCCAACTTCTAGCTTTTGGGAGTTGTTTACAACGGCGTGTTTTTTTTCCCCTAAAAAACAACAAGAGAAAACCCTGTAATTAACCTTTTGCTTGTGAATTATGCTACAGGGAAAAAAATATTTTTTGGGCGTTTAAAAACGGTTTTTTTTTAGTACCCCCGCATCAAAACAACGCTTAAATAACCCCTGGATGTAAATTGCGCCAAACAATTGACAACCACAAACTACCCCGCTTTTATAGTGTTTTTTTACAATGGGGGTTTTTTTTTTCGCTCACCCCCAAGAAAAAAATTGTAATTAACCTTTGCTTGTTTAACTATTCAAAAGGAAAAATTTTTTTTTTTGGCGGTGAAAGACGGTTTTTGTTTTAAATCACCACAGCAGCAAAACAACGCTTAATTAACCCTCCCTGAAAAGTAAATTGGGGGCCAAACAATTGATCAAACCCCAAACAACTAGCTTTGTAGTGTGTTTTCATTGCGGTTTTTTACGCTAAAAACAAAAATAGAAAAAAATTGGGAAAACCTTCGCTTTTGAATTTTGCCCACAGGAAAATGGTTTTTTTTTGGGGGGAAAGACGTTTTATTTTTTGTCACCCACAGCAGCCCAAAAAAAGCCTTTAATTAACCCCTTGGTTGTTTAAAAAGCCCAAAAAAAAATTGAGCAAACCACAAACACCAGCTTTTTAGCGTGTTTACCAAAGGTTGTTTTTTTTACACTAACAACAAAAAGAAAAAAAATTTTAATTAACCTTCGGGTTGTGGAAATAAGCTACAGGAAAAAAGATTTTTTGGCGTGAAAGACCCGGGTTTAATTTTTATCAAACCCCCGGGAAACAAAACGCTTTAAATTTAACCCCCCGGGTGAAATTTTTGGGGCCCCAAAAAATTTTAACAACCCCCAAACTACAAGCTTTTAAGGGGTGTTACAAAGGCGTGTTTTTTTTTCGCTACACAACAAGAGAAAAATTTTTTTTAAAACCCTTTCCCCTTTTGAATTTTTCTACAGGGAAAAATTTATTTTTTTTGGTGGTTTAAAAAAAAAGGTTTCTTTTAGTCCCCAAAACAGCAAACAGAACAACGCTTAATTAACCCCCAGATTAAAATTGCGCAAAATAATTGAAGGGAGCCCCAAAAAAGAATTTGGGATTTTGTATTGTAAAACGCTGTTTTTTTTTAAAAATACATTCAGGAAACTGGCTTTTGATCCCCCTTGGAAAATTCAAAGTGCTTTTGACAGATAGCCCTTAAAATTTTAAAATGCAGGGCACTGGAAAGCACAAATGGTACCTCAAGAACCAAAAACCCCACCAAAAAACAGAAAAAAGAACTTAAAGAAAGCAGTCTCTGAACAAGCTTAAACAAACCCCCCAAAAAATCGCTGTTTTAAAAATGAGTTCTTTTTGTAAGAGACATCATTACAACCGCGGGCAGGGACCCTTCCCAATCTTTCAGTGAAAGCGGTATGAGCTCGTAGCGTCGCGCCCCGGAACCCAAAATTTTGTTTCGGGACGTCACAAAAATCCCGCCGGTCCCCCCCTGTTGGCTTTATCCTCCACATTCATGCAAGGGTATGCCCCTTTTTTTCCCCCCCAGAGGGGGTTTTGCCCCCCCGTAAACCCCTGTGCTCCAGCCATTTTATCAAAACAAAACCCCACTTCCCTTCACGGGGGAAGTAACCCCAAACTTCCTATTCGTTTAGAAAACCCAAGTTTTCCTGAAAATTTTTTAAACAAATTTTCCCCTTCAATAGAATCAATTCACCCATCTCAATTTTAGAAAACATAATTTTTTTTATTTTTCTTTTGATTTAGTTTTTTTTGGGGGGGGGTGGGTTAACTTTATTATTATTTTTTTTTTTTTTTGGGGAAAAATTTTTAAAGTTTTTATTCAGGGTATTATTCACTTAATTTTTCCCTTTTACTTTTTTTTTCTTTTTTAAGGGTGCAATCACTTGGGTTTTTTTTATAATGATAATAATTATTTTTTTATTATTATTTATAACATGATAATTTCTAAAATATTTTGCCTGTGACAGGCATCTATTTGGGCGTTTTTTAGGGAGGGCTCCCCAAAAGGCTCTTTTTACATGGTAGAACCTAAATGGCAATTTCCCGGGGGGGCCAATAGGGGGGACAGAGAAAAAAATTCTCCCCCTTTTGGGCACGGGCCCAAAAAGTCATGACAGCTATTTAAACCCAAAACCCTCTAGAGGGTTAAAATTTTTGGGGGAAAGCTAGATTTTTTTTCAATCCTGGCTTTTGAATTTTGGGGTCTGTTCATTTAAAACTAAATCCCAAA
>JAODAL010071404.1:0-15538 GCA_025379985.1 Phyllomedusa bahiana
GTATGCCAGAGGGATTGGTGGCAGGCCCCTTAAACGGAGTGGCGGGGTACAAATGTTCTGGAGCAGGCAAAGGTCACGCACTTTAAAGGGGAGTACAGCTGGGTTGACTCGGTGGGCCGGCAAACCCGCTGTCATCTAGCGGCCGTGTGTTGATCACCAAGCCAACAGTTCTTGATTGGTTGACTAGGTCATCCACTTCCTCCCATATGACATCTGACAACCCCAGCCAAGAGTCTGTGGGTTCGTCGGACACAACCCTTAGTTTGCATGGCCTGGGAGTAGGTCAGGGGCCCTCACCTGTCCTCAACACGCCTTTGTCCCATTCAGTTCCCTCAGCCGCCAGAGATCTACTATGTGGTGTGGGTTCTGCGCCACTATACAGTGAGGACGAACTATTTGAGGACAGTCAGCAGCTACTTGGCAGCAAAGAAGTGGGGCAGACATCCGCTGCTTCTTGCAGTAGGCGGTCAAGTTGTAATGTGGAGAGTGGCATGGGAGGTTATGTTGCAAGCGGTCAGTCTCTGTATACCGAGATCGTTGAGGAGGACAGCAGTGACGGGAAAACATTTATCGATGAGGATGTGGAGCAAGGGTGAAGCAAGGACTTCATCACCATCGTCGGAAGAAGAGGGCGTCAGTTTGCGAGTCAGGCAGCGCCGCAGCCAGCAAGTCGGTAGTGTGGCTGTGAGTCAGCAGGGTGGCAGCAATACGAGGTCGGGAGCCAAACGGCCACGAGGTAGACCACCTGCTTCGCAGGTCCAAGAAAGTAGCGGCACAGGGGCTCACCAAGGCAAGGGCGATAGTAGTCAGTCAGTGCGAAGCGTTGGCGGTAAAATCACCACTCGGCAGTGTGGCAGTTTTCTGCCAAGACACCAAAGGAGCCGAACAAGTGTGTATGTAGAATCTGTGGGCAGAAAGTGAAGGGTAACCAGGGAGCTTACATTGGCACCACGGCCCTGCGTCAACACATGAAGAGTCACCATACAGTGGCCTAGGAGAAACGTGTCTCAGATGTGGTGGTCCATCCTGCCGTAGCACCAGCAGCAGCAGCACCCAGTGGCACGCATGCCATTTCAGCCAGTCAAGGCTCCACCACCTCTGCCGAAGGGAGCTGTTCCATCATCTACCGGTCCAGATGCTCTTGCTCCTCGCCACTCATGATGCCAGAAGTCATTCATTGAGGCAATTGCCAAGAGACAGCAGTATGCGTCCGACCATCCTTAGGTGCAGAAGCTGACCGTACTCATGTCCAAGTTGTTGGTACTGCAGTCCCTCCTTTTCCAAGTGGTGGACTCTGCACCATTCAGAGAACTAATGGTGTGTGCCGAGCCGAGGTGGAGAATCCCAAGCCGTCATTTCTTTTCCAAAAAGGCAGTACAGCCCCCGCACAAATATGTAGAACAGAAGGTGGGCCAGTCCTTGAGCCTATCGGTGTCTTCCAAGGTGCCCGGCAGCGCGGAAGTGTGCAGCTGTTAGTACGCTCAGGGACAGTGCACGTCCTTTACGACTCATTGGGTGAATGTGCTTCCTGCGTAGCCACAACAGCAACTTTGACAGGAGACGCCTCTTTCTCCTCCACATTGTCAAACTGCTGATACTGCTCCAATGTCTGCCGCCTCCTCCACCACCACCTCAGCCTTCACAATTCTAAGTGCTGCTCCATCATACCACATGTGCAGGGCACAGCGGTGTCACGCAGTTCTACACCTGGTTTGCCTGGGTGAACGAAGTCACACAGGGGAGAAACTGCTCCGCATCATGCAACACGAAATCAATGTGTGGCTTTCTCCGCAACTAGTGATGAGCGATTACGTTGACTATCGTCATTAGGTCGATAGTCGATATCGGCAATTATCAATAAGATATCCGATAGTCGATAATAGATTATCGCCGATGACAATTAAAGTCTATGGGAGAGGAACAACACCTTCTTTCTTACAACAAACAGGGATGGAGAAGCTGGAATTAACATCCACAACAGTCAAATTGATATGTGCTACATCTTAGGCAACACACTTAGGTTATAAAAGCCACAGAAAAAAAAAACACAGACCATTCACTATCCCTGTCTTGCACCACAGCATGACCCTTAAACCTGCATGACCCCCAGATTAAAAAGTGCCAGAAGGCAGTATGATTTGAACCATCATTTTACTTGAACTGGACATTGAATATCCCTGTCCTGGAAGGGAGCAAGCCCAACCTGGAACACAGACCCCAGATTAAAAAGTGCCGGAAAAGGAGTCTTTCAACCACCATTTTAGTTGAACTGGACATTAACTATATCTGTCCTGTACCGCAGTATGACCATTAAACCTGTCTGACCCCCAAATTAAAAAGTGCCGGGAAAAGGAGTCTTTGAACCACCATTTTTGTTGAACTGGACATTAACTTATCTGTTCTGTACCGCAGAAAAATACCTTTAAAACCCGTCTGACCCCAGTTTTAAAAAGGCCGGAAAAAGGGATTCTTCAACCACCATTTTAGTTTCACTGGACATTGACTATACCGTCTGGCCACGCATGGCCCAAACCCTGCATGACCCCCATAAAAAAAAGTGCCGCAAAAAGGAGTCTTAAACACCTTTTTATTTTCACGGAATTGACATCCCTGTCCTGGGCCCAGCATGCCCCCCAAACCCTGTGACCAATTTAAAAAGGGGGCCAAAAAGATTTTTCAACCAAATTTTTTTTACGGGACATAACAATATTTGGGAAAATTTGCCCCCTTTAAACCTTTTCCCCAAATTCCAAAAGTTGATAACTACAAATACACCCCTCCCGGGGATTTTTTTTTTAAAAGGGATTTTTTAAAATGTGAAGTGTTATTCGTCCCACACCCCATAAGAAAAAAAATGTCCTAACACCCCCAAAACACTTCTTATTGAAAAGACATTTGCCCTCCTGGCTTCGGGAAGTGATTCGCCAAAAATTAAAGGGTTTCATTTTTCTCCAAACCCTTCCTCATGTTTGGGGACAACCCCTGGAGAAAAAATTAGGACCCCATGTGACCCCGCCCCCAGAAAATTTTTAACCTCAAATTGGAATTTTTGTCCAGCCCTGGTGGCCTTTTTGACACTATTTAAAACCACACAAAATCCCTTTTCAAAATCTGATTTTTTTGAAAAAATTTGAAGCACCCCCTGATTCCCCTAACGGTGAAGTAGTGCTGCCGCGCCCCCCTGTTAACACGAGGCCCCGCTGCCAGGGCAAGATTCAGGGGGTGGGTGAAAAGCCCGGGCAGGTCTGTCATCTTTAACCCTTTTCAACTCCGGGGCCCGGAGTACAGTGGGTGGGTGAGAGCCCAGGCGGGCGTCCGTCATCTATTTACAGGTAAAAAAGCCCTTTTTATAGCAGCAACGAAAACAGTGTGCTGAAGCAGATGCGGAATGTGAGTAACCTAAACCTTCCTCAGTACATAGTCAAGACCTGGGTAGCGCTTGCCCTCCAATGAGTGCGGACCAATTGAGCTTCACTTGGAAAATACTGGTGGTTAACGCTCCTGTTACACCAGGTGGTCCCTTTTTTTTGGCATTCTTTTCTCATTTTACTCAACGTGCTGGAGGAAATTGTCTCTGTTCTTTGTTCTCTGTCCGTGCTCCATACTCCGTGTCCTCTGAATAATCTACATCTGGTCAAGTCTTACTGTACCTCCCTTGTACAATTCAGAGGAATTTTTTTACTAGCTATTTTGTACATGCAAGTTTTTTTAGTAGTTTAATTCGAGAAAACACATTTTTAAAATAGGATGGAATCCCACCATGTCTTTGTTTCTCTTTTTTTAATTGTATTAAATGTGTTGTCTCAATACAGGGATTGCTAGCTATGTTAAAGATCTTGCAAAAACAAGTCATTTTGCAATATGTGTCCATTAACAGTGTCCTACCTATTCCTGTTTTTGACAGCACCATCACCCTTGAGCCACTCATGACAATTGTGAAGAACAAATGTCGACTTCCGGTTCCGGCGCCGGCGCATGAAGACGGGGTGAGGATCGGCTCCCCGCGCCCGCCGGCTTTATACCGCCATTAGCTGCGCAAAGCAGCGCTGACCTGGCCGAAAACCGTGGGAGTAGCTCCCCCGAGTACCGGAGCATACTCCCGGACGTAAACCGCCCGAGTCGCGGACTTTGCCGCGTCACTGCGACCCTCGGGGCACGGGACGAGCAGCGCACAGAGGCCGGCCTGCTTCCCTGAATGCGGCAGCAGAGGTGAACGGCGCGCCAGCAGCAGCAGGAGGGCGCACTGAGCGGCGGACTTGCCGGGTAAGGGACCTACTGCCGCCCCTGTACAGCCCTGACACGGACTGCCCGCACGCCCGCACCAGCACTGGAGGCCCCCTCATTTACATACCTCCTGCTGAGATAAGCCAGACTGCCACAGGAGGGCCGGAGGCTGCACGCGGCCGTGCATATTTAAAGGGACACTGACCCCAATACTCTGCATACTAATAGTGCAAGACCAACACCTGCTGATTGCACGGCGGATACGTCTGGCGCTCAGAGGGACTAACTCCCCACGTTCTGGCAGCACCATTCCCTGATGGAGAAGTATTTACTCCGTAGCGCCCAAAAGACCGGAGCTGCACGGGAACAGCCGCAAGTTACACCTAAAATGGCTGCCGCCGGCCACGTGCCGGCCAGAGAAATAGAGGAAGACCACAGCAGTGCCAGCAGCAGCAAGGGGGAGGGGGACTACGCAGGATCTTTCCTAGAACCTTGCTCAGTGGGATCCCAGGGCTCGCCGACTCCAGCCTGCACTGTGCCGATTGATTACAAGCTCCTGGCTACAGAAGTGGCAAGACAAATAGCACCAGACCTGCAAGCGGCTCTTGAATCCACCGTCCAGGCCTCTCTGCTCAAGCTGCAGCAGGATGTTCAAGCTCACTCTGCCAGACTCGAAGAATTAGAGAACAGAGTAAATGACCTGGAGACTGACAACAGCACTCTGAACGCCCGTCTGAAGCTCTGCGCCAAAGCACAACTGGTGCAGCAAGAACGCATCGAAGACCTGGAAAACCGCTCCAGGCGGAGTAACCTGAGGCTAGTGGGTCTCCCTGAATCGTTCAAACAGCGCGACCTTCAACCCCTCTGCCAGGAAGAGCTGCCCGCTACCCTGGGCATCAACCATGGCTGCCGTATCGAGAGAATACACCGAGTAGGCCCGGAGGGAAGAACAGCCCCAACATCTAAGTCTCAACAACGGCAGAAGAGCCGCACTGTGATAATGAAGTTCCTGGACTTTAATGACAAGGCTGAAATCCTGAGGGCGTATCGCAGGCTCAACAAGCCACTACTACTCCAGGGGCATAAAGTGCTACTATTTGAAGATTTCTCTGCAGAGGTCTCCCAGAAGAGGCGCGCCTTCAGCAAACTCTGTACGGCACTATTTCAACAGAAGATCCGATTCCAGATTCTGTACCCGGCCACCCTCAAGGTGCTGGATCCTGATGGCCCGCCCCGGTTCTTCAACTCGGCTGCGGAAGCAGAAGAAGATCTGCGCGACCTTATGAGCTCCAGAGGGATACCCGTCTCCAAAACCCCAGCTCGGTCACCACGATCACCTGAGACGACTGCAGCTGATACCCTTGAGACCTCCAGGAGGAGACAGAAAGAGACCTCGTGGGCTCGCTCGCGATCTCTGTCACCACCTCCACTTTCGCCTAAAGAAAGCCGTCAGCCGAGACGGAGACGCCGACGGGACTCTACCCCTGACTGAGGAGACTGGTCACCCTGCTCGGCGAGGATCAGGTTCTGGGGAGGGGGAGGAGGGTGGACTGTATGAACATCCTTGGATCATTTCCCTTGTATAGAAGGCAAGAGTTGTCATAGGGGTCCTTCTAGACTTTCTAGACTGTCTTGAGATGCAATTGCTCTCATCACATATCTGTTTATAGGCCAATCCTGAGAACTCTAGAAATTTCAATGGTTTTCTGCCGGTGGGGGAGGGGGGCAAGGGTTCTTGTCGGGGAAAAGTTTCTTCATGCTAATGGAAAAAAGGGAGTCCTCCCAACGCATTGAAGGCGGGGCACGCAACAGCCCCCCATCAGCGTCATTTTACGTTCTTGCCGATTGGCAAAGGTTTACATGCTTATTATGCCAGTTTACCTGTTTATCGAATTTGTCTATGTTTCACTGCGTCCATTTATCATTCTCTGACTTAGTGCCCCAGAAAATTTGCCTTAAAAGTCCTACCTTTCCGGAAACACTCAGTGCCAGCCCACAGCTCTCCCATATCGAGATATCCTTTATATGCGGATCATCTCCTGGAACATAAAGGGGCTCCGTTCCCCAAATAAACGGATGAAGGTGATCCGGCATCTAAAGAGGCTCCGCCCTGATGTGGTCCTCCTGCAGGAAACACATCTGAAAGCTGATGACATTAAGCGATTGGAGAAGCTGTGGGTGGGCCACGCCTTTGGGTCCCCGTCCGTGCTGGGCAAGGCAGGGGTAGTCACGCTTATCCACAAAAATTTTCCATTTGAGCTAGTTTCACATGAGCATGATCTGGAGGGTAGAGTCTCCCATCTAGTCATTAAGTGGGGAAAATGTGATCTAAGCATCTTTAATATCTATGGGCCCAATGGTCAGAACCGGGTATTTTTTAAGGAGTTAGCAGAGAGGATTTGCACCGATCAAAACCGATGCCAAATTATTGGAGGAGACATGAACGCAGTTGTAGATCAGGTCGAAGATAGAAGGGGAGGTCCGGCATCCCAAGTAAACAGCAAGGGCATTTCCACGTCTCAAAAGGGAGTCTTAGGCCACCTCATGGACTCCGCTAGTCTTCATGATTGCTGGAGAGAGCGAAATCCCGATGAACGGGACTACACTTACTATTCCCCGGTTCACCAGTCGTGGTCTAGGTTGGACCATCTTCTGGTTTCTGACTCCCTCCAACCCAGAGTCGAAAATGCAAAAATTCTGAACATGGTCATCTCTGATCACTCCCCAATCTCAGTAGATTTGATGGAATTTTTTCCAAGGGGTACAGATTTTATCTGGAAATTTCCTGCCTATCTCGCAAAGACAGATTCATTCGCTGAGATGGTTAGGGGTTGGTGGATGACCTATGCTTCGGATAACCTGACTCACCGGGGCGACCCCTCACTATATTGGACAACAGCGAAGGCGGTACTTAGAGGCAGGGTCATAGCCTATACCTCTGTCTATAAACGCAAACTGAAGGAGGCGTACCTGACTGCCTCAGAAAGAGTTAGGGAGACCTATAAGACCTATCTTGGAGATAGCTCTGATAAGCCCAAGCGGGACTGGGAACAGGCCAAAAGGGAGTTCGACCTTTGGGCAGATCGCACAGAGGAATTACATAGGTCACACTTACACTCCACACTCTTCAGGTACGGAAACAAATCCGGGAAACTTCTTTCCCGGCTGCTGAAAGGGGCCTACAAACCTGCGCACATACAAGCTCTCCGCACACCGGAAGGTACTATTACCTCTGATCCGGCAAAGATAAATGACACGCTCAGACAATTTTATGCCACACTGTACTCATCAGAGGGTCAATTTCAAGTAGAGGATGGACGGCGATTCCTCTCTAAAGTCAAATTGCCGCACTTGTCAGATCTCCAGAGGGAGGAACTGAATGCGGACATAACTGAGGAGGAGGTCAAGATGGCTATTCGCCACTTGAAGGCAGGCAAGGCCCCGGGACCTGATGGGTTCTCTGGGGAGGTATACAAAATCCTGAGTGATCAGATCACCCCCATCCTCACCGAATATTACAACTCAATATTACATAATGAGCCTGTTCGCCCAGAATCAAAAAACGCATACATTAAAATTATCCCGAAGAAAGGGAAAGACCCGCTGTTCCCTGCATCATATAGGCCCATATCCCTCATAGACATTGACCAAAAAATCTTGTCTAAGATACTGGCTGATCGCCTCGCCGGTTTTATGCCGCAATTGATTGGACCCTCCCAAAAGGGTTTCATCAAGGGAAGAGCGGCGGTGGGAAACATCAGGAAAGTGCTTGCAGTATTGGAAAGGGTCCGACACAAACCACTGCCAGGAGAGAGGCCTGTCCTGGTGGCCCTAGATGCAGAAAAGGCCTTTGATAACGTGCGATGGGACTGGCTTTGGTTTGTCCTGGATACCATGGGAATTACAGGGACGTTTAGGTCGGTCCTCTCTGCCATCTATGATTCCCCAACAGCCCAAATTCATACCCCGGGCTTCCTTTCTCCAAAAATCCCCCTCCAGAAAGGGACAAGACAGGGGTGTCCGCTTTCCCCCTTACTTTTTAATTTGGCCTTAGAACCCTTGGCACGGGTACTTGAGGATTCTGACCTCTTCTCGGGGATCCAGATAGGAGACAAAGAGGTGAAGACCGCTTTGTTTGCAGACGATCTCATACTATTCATGTCTGCTCCCCTGACCCAGCTCTCTCCAGTGCTGGAGTTGCTGCGATATTTCGGCACGCTATCAGGGTATAAAGTAAACGTGTCCAAGAGTGAATTGTTAGAAATTGGCCCGAAGCTATCACAGTCCCAGTGGGCGAACATGGGATTAGACATTACCCGAGCTCAGGAACACATCACTTATTTGGGTATCAAGGTGGGTCGGACACCAGACTCGATGTATAAGTTAAATATTCCCCCTCTTATAAATAAAATCTCCCAGGACCTGAAGCGTTGGACCTCACTGCCACTGTCACTTGCCGGTAGATGTCACGCCATAAAGATGGTCTGCTTCCCACAGCTGCTATACCCCCTACAGACCCTCCCATTCCTGCTCAAACATACAGACATCAACCACATTAACTCATGCTTCTCCAGATTTATATGGGCAGGGAAAAAACCCCGTATTGCGCTACATAAACTGATCCTGCCAGTTAGGGCAGGTGGGCTGAATCTCCCTGATGTTAGGGGTTATAACCTGGCTTGTCTGACTCGCCACATGCTAGACTGGATTGGGGGTCGCTCCCGCTTCTCGAATTGGGAATTAGAAAGAGAGTTAATGCGCCCTTGGCACCCACAGGCCTTGCTCCATACCAGGTATCCTAAGTTGCCTTCTCTGATTAAGTTGTCCCCCCTGTTCCGAGACACAATAATGGCCTGGAAAGAGTTGAGGAAACGCTTGGGCCTTTCCTTCGCGCTCTCCAAGGACATGCCCATTTGGGACCACCCCGAGTTTCCGCTGGGTCAGAGCAATCCGATGTTTAGGAAGTGGAGGGAGGCAGGTCTGGCCAACGCGGGACAGCTAATGCAAGTGAGTTCTCGGAGATGGCTAAAGCCCTCGGAGATGCTCGAGAGGTTCTCCTTACCCAAATCACAGCTTTTGGCTGCCTATCAGCTCTTCTATTTCTGTAATGGGAGACTAAGAGATGTCTCCAAGGAGACCATTCCTAACGATTTTGACACTTTTGTCACCACTCACAGGGAGACATATTGTCTATCGAGGCTCTATGCTGACATGAGAGGGTGGTGCAGGAAACGGGTAGCTTCTCAGGCATTCCACTACTGGAGCCGCCGATTGGGTAATGCCCAGATCCCAGATATGATCCCGAAGGGTGTGGTGACCATACGGAAACACATCATCTGCGAGACCTGGCGGGAAACTTACTTCAAGATAATACATAACGCCATCTACGCCTTCAATCTCCCCCCCTCTCAGAACTTCCCCGATAGATTGCAGCACTGCCCTAAATGCGGCACACATAAAACGGACCTATGGCACGGTCTGTGGGAATGCAGCTATACACAAACCTACTGGGACACTGTCCTTCAGTATATTCAGCTTCACTTCGGGGTCACCCTAGAGAAACACTATGAACTCCTGATCTTCCACTGCCCCAGGCCTCCGGACACGGATGGGCGAGAGGGTTCTGAAGAGTCAGCTCACTCCATAGGTTTCCCAGGAATAGTTCACATTGCCCTTTTGGCAGCAAAACTAAGCTTCTTGCAGTTATGGCTGAAGCCCACTCTCCCGTCAATCTCCGGGGTCATAAAGCAGCTGGAGGATTATCTCATAGCGGACAGACTGGAGACAGAGAGGCGTAAGGAGATCCGAACCCCAGGGTTCTTCAGACGTTGGAGAACCTTCATAGAATCGCATTATTCCGACAGGGAGATAGAAGCCCTTATGCAGAGGTTCAAGTATACCGATTGGTACTGTAGGGAGGGAATTGGGGGCACGCTGGGGAGACTTCAGGTCTGAGGAACTTTGGCCTTGAGTACGAGGTTCCATTAAGGACCACACGGTCGCGAGAGATGAAGATAGGACGCAGTTGCACTTTAGTAGTTTTGATATTTTGTTTAATTTAATTTCTTTTATACCCTTGTAATTTGATGGGGGTTTTTTTCTCTGTATGTATTATCTACATATTCCGGGCACAGGCCCGGAGATTATGCAAATACGTGATATGACCACTATTACATGTCAGAGATATGTGTTCACTGTTTAACTGTTTGAAAATGCAATAAAAAATTTATTTAAAAAAAAAAAAAAAAAAAAGAACAAATGTCTGTTAGAAAACAAATTTTTTACAATAGGACCTGTAGTCTAGCTGCATTTCACAGCAAAATGCCCCCAAAAATTCAAAACATGACCCATGAGCCACTTTTGACAATTGTGAAGAACAAATGTCTGTTAGAAACAACATTTTTTTTATAATAGGACCTGTAGTATAGCTGCATGTCACAGCAAAATGCCCCCAAAAATTCAAAGCATGACCCTTGAGCCACAATTGACAATTGTGAAGAACAAATGTCTGTTAGAAACAACATTTTTTTATAATAGGACCTGTAGTCTAGCTGCATTTCATAGCAAAATGGCCCCAAAAATTCAAAACATGACCCATGAGCCACTTTTGACAATTGTGAAGAACAAATGTCTGTTAGAAACAACATTTTTTTTATAAAAGGACCTGTAGTATAGCTGCATGTCACAGTAAAATGCCCCAAAAATTCAAAGCATGACCCTTGAGCCACTTTTGACAATTGTGAAGAACAAATGTCTGTTAGAAACCACATTTTTTACAAAAGGACCTGTAGTCTAGCTGCATTTTACAGCAAAATGCCCACAAAAATTCAAAACATGACCCATGAGCCACTCTTGACAATTGTGAAGAACAAATGTCTGTTAGAAACAACATTTTTTTTAATAAAAGGACCTGTAGTATAGCTGCATGTCACAGCAAAATGCCCCCAAAAATTCAAAGCATGACCCTTGAGCCACTTTTGACAATTGTGAAGAACAAATGTCTGTTAGAAACAACATTTTTTAGAATAGGACCCGTAGTGTTGCTGCATTTCAAAGCAGCATGACCCCAAAAATTATAAAAATGACTTCTCAGCCACTGTTAAAAATTGTGAGGGAGAAATGCCACTCAAAAGCCACATTTCTGTTCCAAAGGACCATGATTATTGCTGTATCTCACAGCAACATGACCTCAAAAAATTATAAATATGACTTCTCAGCCACTGTTAAAAATTGTGATGGAAAAATGCCACTTAGAAGCCACATTTCTGTTCCAAAGGACCATAATTATAGCTGTATCTCACAGCAACATGACCTCAAAACCACTGACAATGCGAAAACTTCTAAAGATAAAGTGAGTAAATGGAATATGGGAAACCTTGCTGTCTTTTACAGTCTCCTCACAGCAGAACCAGCAAAATGAACTGTTGGGAAAAGAGAATAAAAATTGCAGTAAGAAATGATCATTTTAAAAAAAAGTTTTCAAGAGGACCATTTCTGTTCGAAGAGGAATGTGAAGTAGAACAGCAACTAATCGGTGACCTCGGCAATTGGGGCCACAACATCATCAGAGATCCATACCTGATTCATCTTGATGAAACAGCATAAATAAGGACAATATGCCGTGAAACACAAATATTCGTTTTGTGTTTTTATGAATATTTTTAATTCTTTATATCATAGAACAATCTTCGCCAATATTGCTATATTCAAGCATTAGCTGAAATTAATGTACTTCTCACATAGACATAATGAAGATTCAAGAAAATGTAACCTGGAGTCCTCTATGAGGTTAGATGTCCCAAAGATCAGCAGGTATCCGCAATAAGTATCTACTGGTTCCGATTGCTTTCAGCAGAGATCATGGGAACAGCCGGTTGAGATGTCCTCCATAAGAAACACTACACGACGTTTCGGG
This sequence comes from Phyllomedusa bahiana, assembly GCA_025379985.1. NCBI lineage: Eukaryota > Metazoa > Chordata > Amphibia > Anura > Hylidae > Phyllomedusa > Phyllomedusa bahiana. The sequence goes on from JAODAL010071404.1 coordinate 12,140, forward strand.
GGATAACCACGCCCCCTTTCTCAAGTGTGAGAAGGATCCTACATACGCTAGCTATTTATTCCCATGGATACAGGTGAAAGTAATTAGGCCCGCCTACTATGCAATATAGGACAACTACATTCAAGAAACCTAATAGACACTCTTATCAGTTAAAATACTATCTAGTGTAACAATTCTATTCAATTTCACAGCAGTACAATAAATATGCATATTAGGCACTCTATGTTAACCCCAATATAAACTGTTATAAAATAAAATCCACATATGGAGGAAAATAAATTGCAACAATGTAATTATAAAAATACTTTCCACAGGCACGTTTCATTAAGCCCTTTCGGAGCTAGAGCATCCAATCTACTGATCCAAAATACTTCGCGCTGCAACAATCGCAGATTAGTCTGAACTGGGTCACTACCCGTGACTTCCTCCAACACACACCAGCGCAAGTCTGATACATTATGTGCACTCTCATAGAAGTGTCTAGCAACGCCAGATTCACCAAACTTTTTTTGTTTTTGTTGTTGATCCTTAACCGTCTGCTCAACCTCGCAAGGGCTTTTCTCCATTCGGGACTTATATAAGCGAATTTGAGATCTATGTTCGTTGAGCCTAACCCGTATCATCCGCTAATGCTGTGCATGTAACCTGGTAGTTTTAGTGCTACTTTTGCTTTTGAAGTCATCTTGATGAAAGTCAAACGATCCACATTATCTGTGGAAAGCCGGATGCGTTTGTCTGTAATGACTCTTCCAGCTGTGCTGAAGGTCAGCTCAGATATGACGCTGGCTGCTGGGCAGGACAACACCTCTATGGCGTGGTGAGCGAGCTCGGGCCATTCGTCCATTTTGGATACCCAGAAGTCTATTGGGTCCGGAACACATACAAAAACATCGATGTTGAGACGCAGATAGTCGTGCACCATGATCTTAAGCTGGTCTCTGTGTGTTGGATGTGTGCCCTGCATTGCATGCGTTGGTGAGGTGGTAAATAAAGATTGGCAGAGGTCACCCATTAGGCTTCTGCTACCTTGCCTGCTGCTGCTGTTTGCCGCTACGGCTAACTTTGCACTCATCTGCTGTCACGTCGCTGATGTTTTTCCACCGTAACATTTGGGGAACGTGAAGCAGACGCAACAGATGTCCCCCAGTTGATCATCAGAAAGGGTCTCCATTTCCCTGCATTTTACTCTCTATTTAGGGGTGGGTTGGAAGAAAAGGGCTGAGTTTTGTTTTTTACCGGGGATCCAGGAGGGGGCCCCAACCCATAACTGTTGTTTCATTTTGAGGGCCCCTTAATGCGAGGATCATGTTGGGGAAATGGAGCAATCCAAGCACTCATAGAGAGAGGGCCTTGATTTCCCAAGCCCCCCTGGGTCGAGGGGCACTAGCAAACCCTGATCTTCCTCACTTCCTCCTCCGCCTCAAAATTCGCGCCAACCTCTTTCCAAGGCGGAAGACGTCGGTAAAGTGGGTTTTGTCAAGGAATACCTCCTCCTCCGCTTCCCCCGGGCACACCCTTAAAACACACCCTGACTTGTCTCAGATGATGCCCCCTGAGAACTGAGGCACCGCCTTCCCACTAGCCCGGGACCCCGAACCACTGCCTAATGAAAAACCAATAAAATTGAGAAACTGTCGGGCCTTTTGGATTCGACGGGAAGAAAAGGCTCCTGTCCGCATAATGGTCAGTCTCCTCCTCCGTCGCTGGGGGACCTGATGTTTCAGAGTGTCCAACGATCGTTTTCCCGAACTAAAATCACCACAATACTCAAGCTGACAAGGGAATTTCCGCACTGAACTTTTGGGGGCTTCTTCAAAAAATGGCAAGGATGGGGGGCAGGGCTCTTTCAAAAAGCCTTTCCCCTCTCGGGGGGGCTCAACACCCCGGGGGTCCGCCCCCGCTTCTTGTCCCGGCCATGTGTCCAAATATCGTACTGCTAAAGGGAAAAGCGCTGCTGCCACAATCGCTGGAGCATGTGGGAGGGGGGGAATTTTCCCGCGTTTTTGCCACGTCAAAAAATGAGAAATTGACAGGAGACCGAGCTGACGCTGCAACCAGCCAGGCGGGGACCCAAGCAGGTGGGGAAAGGAAAGGGAAATGCGAACTCAGACCTCCCACCTTCCTCAGCAGGGAGTCCCCGAAAACCCCGGGAGCCCCCTTTAGAAATTTTTTTGGACACAATGGGTTTATACATGTGCCCAGGGAAGGGATGTGCTCCACCAAACCCATCTTAAAGGGCGGGAAGCAGAATTTTGACCGTTATCGCTCACCACCTTTCCTTGGGGACCAAAGGGTTTTGTCACCCACCACGCTTGGGGCTTTTGTTCGGAGAGCCGTCCCCAGCTTTCCCGGGCCCTTTTTGGGGACGGTCCTCCAAGACAGAAATTTAAATTTTAACACGGCCTGGTTTTTCTGGGGACGTGAGCCACCCGAAAGGGCCTTGGGGGAAAGAGCCCCCGCACCATTTCCCCGCGGTTTTGGGAAAAGCGTGGCCGAGCCGAGAGCCACTGCACCAAACCCGAACATCCACCCAGTGAGCTGTCAAAAAAAAAAAAAAGAAAAAAAAGCGGTTGGGCCCGGCTTACTAGGGCCATGTGTTTTAGGGTCAGAAAAAACCCCCTTTTCCCCGGGTACAGATGCAGAAAAACGCGCTGAAATTTTAGATGACAAAGTGGCTGGGCCCGGGGAGGGGCGGGTTTTCTGGCAAAGAAAAGGGCCCGCTCCCCCATCTTGGGATTGGGGGGGGCAAGGGCCATGAGTGGGCGGAAAACCCCTCTGTTGTCCACACAGACGGAAAGGCAACAAAATTTCCCCAAAACCAAAAAACCTGGGAATGTCCCACATTTTTGGAATTTTTGGGTTTTGGGTGGGTTTTTCTTAAAGTGTTTTTTCTGCTTCCCCCAAAACCGGGGAAAACAGAAGGCGGTGTAGGGCTGGCCGCTGTACAGCGTGCAGGTCGTCAAAATGGGGGGAAAGGGGAAGGGGGAGGAAGGGCTCTGGTGGGGGCTGGTGGGACTCCGGGCGACGGTGGAGGCTGAACGGAGGCCCGAACCCTGATCTGACTCTGAAGACAAGGGCCGCTGAGGAACCTTTTGGGGGTGGCGGAGAAGAGGAGGGGAGCAAGAGGGTGTTTACAGTGGTTTTGGGACCCCGGGGGTCGGTCTGGCCTTTTTTGGGCCCAAATTTGCCTCCATTTCAACCCCAAAGCATTCCCTGATGTGACTAACATGTTTGGGGGTTTGGTTTAAAAACCTAATAATTTTTGCCCTACTATTGCGTTTTCGGGGAAAGGCGGCAAAATGACATTGGGGGGTGAATCAGAGGCATGCTCAAAAAAAGCCCGGCTTGAGAGGTCCGGACCTTTTTTACGGGAATAAGCGGGAGCGGGGTTTCCGCTGA
>JAODAL010071405.1:0-15537 GCA_025379985.1 Phyllomedusa bahiana
TTAGGGGTATTGGAAAGTGTTTTGTTTTTTTTTTATTTTTTTTTTTTAGGTTTCCCCTCTTTTCCTGAAATTGTTTTCCGCCTTTTATAAAGGCGATTTTTTTATTTTAACTCCGCAAAACCCACATCTGGAAATTTATTTTTTCGGCATTCCCCGCCCGTCTGCATCGGGAAAATTTTTTTTTCGGCAAATCCCCCACGGGGCCTAAGGGCCCCGGGGCCCTTCGGGTCATGTTCCCCCTGTTGGGGCCCCACCCACCCCTGGCGAGGCGCAGGGAACTTTTCCCCGGTTGTAAACCCCACCGCCCCTTTGGGCGGCGCGAATCTCAGGGCCCCAGCCCCCCCACCCGCGCCTCCCTTCCCCCCCAAATTTCGGCCCCCAAAACAAAATGGGAGGCCGGGGGGGACTTTTCCCCCCATGTAGAAAAGGAAAAAGGGGACAACCTTCCCGGAAAGGGAATTTTTAGGCGCAAGGGGCCCCCACGCGGCCTCCCGTCCCGCACTTTCACCTAACACACAGGCGAGGCGGGCGGACTTTACATGTATGGGATGAGGCCCCCCGGCCCCGACATAAATCAGGGGGCCGACTCCGCCGGGGAAAAATGGGGGAAAGGTTTCCGGGCCCCGACCCGGGGAAAATTCATACATTTTCCACCCCTTAAAGTCTTTTCCCCAATTGAAAATAAAGCTTTCTATATTTGGGGATTTTCATTTTGAAAAATTTCCTTTTTTTTTTTTAGAGTGGATTCACAAATCCCCCAAATTTTAATAAATTTTCAATATCCCGTTTTGTTAAAATGGAGATTCTGATCAAATTTTAAACTGGGGGCGATTCTTTGGATGAAATCCCCCATCCCCAAAATTTACTTTTAAAACCATGCAGTTTTTATAGTGTTTTTGGGATTTACATTAGTTTTTTGTTTAAAAAAACGGGGTGGGACTAAAAGGTTAAAAAGATTCCAAAATGAGGAAAAAATTCCTCCCCCTTAAACCCAAATCACTGGTTTTGAAAACACATGGAAAAATTGGTACAGTTTTTTGGGGACCCTGCACAGGAAACAAAAATTGTGGAGCCTTTAAAAGGTACAAAGGCGGGCAACAAAAATTTAAAAATTGTCTGGGGGAACTGCAAAAAACCCAAAAGGGTTAGCAAGATTTGGGGGATTTAGTTTTGAAAAAAAGCGGTTTCTGGGGAAAATAAAAAAATATTTTATATATTAAAGGGGAATATTGAGATCTCTCCCAAGGGTTTATTTTTACCCGGGGCTGAAAATTTGAACAAGGGGGCATTCTTAAAAGTCTTAGGAAAGAAATTTTTTACATAAATTTTAGAAAGGGAAATTTTTTACGTAAGAGGGAGTGAGATGGTGGATCTCTCCCGCCAGAGGAACTTGTCATAGTGAAATTTACTTAAAATGATTTAAAAAGGGGTTTGGATACATTTCTGGAGCATAAAAATAAAATATAAATAGGGTAAAATAATATGTTTGAAAATAAATATGTATAAAAAATTTTATGTGACTAGGATTGGGGGAAAGGGTGTTGTCCCAGGGATTTTTCTGATTGCCAGTTTGGGGTTTGGGAATTTTTTTTCCCCCAAAAAAGGGAAAAGGGGTTTACCTCATGGGGGTTTTGCCCTTTCCCTTTGGGGGCCAAACATTTTCCAATGGCTAACTGGATGGCTTCTGTCTTTTTTTCGGTTTACAAAAAAAATGTAACTATGTAATGGCAGAACCACAGTGTTAATTTTTTTTAAAGTTGATTCTTTAATCCTTTTTTATGTTTTTGCTGGCCACTAATTTTAAATTTGGTTATCAAAATGCGGTCTTGACCCCTTGTTTAATGGGTTACTTAACCCCCCTGTCAGAAAAGCGTTTTTAGATTAAAAGTGACTTTAAAATCTGTTTTGTTTGTTCACATCAGTTCAACTGAACCTGCAAAAAAATTTTGGTTCGGTGTTTCCCAAAAACGAATTATTTAAATCTGACTCTAACCCTAAAAAAGCTCTAATCCTGATTGTAACAATAACCATAATCCTATGTTTTTTTCCAGTGGTTCAAATTGGTTAAGTTACCTGTCTCTGGCGCTTCTGGTGCCGTATCTATAACATCACTTCCGTCTTATGTCACTTCTGGTCCAATGTCATACAGGTAACCCTCATTTTGCATTGTGCCAGAAATGTTGTGGAAGCGACAGCACCGCAGAACCACAAGTTTTGGGAAAAGGGTAAATTAATCCATTTAAACCGAGTAAAAAAAATCCACAACGATTTAGGGTTAGGTTTACGGTTAATTTTTTTAATGGATATCCAATGAAATGAGGCCGGACAGGCACACCAGTATGTTATGCGGTCCTAATTGTAATTTTGACCCAAATCTAAAGTGTAACACTATTTAAGATTCTTTTACTGTGGTAGGACACAAAGGTTTATTCTAGAAATGACATTGAGTTACGCCCAAGACAGAAGGCAAGTAAAAACTTGCTAATCTTCGTGCTCAGCATATATATAAGATGTCCACATTACAGCCAATGCAAGGCGCCCTTTTCACAACAATACAACAGAGACGATTCGTACACTCACAGTCCGTTATTAACAAGGATGTCCTGGAGACCAGCCAAAAGTCAAGTGATAGAGGGGAATTTGCGCAATGCAAGGAGAAGTAAAGCATACTACCACCAAAGATAGATCAATGTTTACAGAGCAACGGAATGAGACCATTAGCACCTGTGCATTTGGGGTGTAAACATACCTACAATTAAAAAAAAAAGGTATTTCAAATGACAATAATTACAAATGGCAATATAGTATCAATAATAAAAAAATATTAAAATGACTAATACTAAAAGGAAAGTTTCTGAGAGCAAAAACTGCATGGGGCATAACAGATTTAAACCGCAACACATCTGTATCGTCTTGACTCACCCTTATGGATTTTGTTGCAGATATGCTGTGGATAAGTCAGTGGCAGGGGCGTCGCTAGGCTGTTTTATTCGGGGCTCGGGCCCCAAATAAACACCCCCAGGTGCCCCGAGTCTTCCTGGGCTCCAGGCCTCTGTCGCTGGGCCTGGAGCCCGACTGGCCCTTTAGCTGCAGTAGTTAGCGTCCGCTGGACGCACACTCATTCCGCGGGGGCTTTCTCTGCGGAGACAAGAAGAGCGAGGCGTGCCGTCCGACTCTAGGTCCCGCCCCCGCAGACACGAATCGACACCGCAGGTCCTACACCGAGAGGGAGCCGCACAGGTCCTCAACTACGCGGCTGAGACCCGCCACGGCCCGCCGAGTGCCTCAGCCTGGAGCGCGCGATGATGTGATGTCATGCACTGCCGCTGCCTCAACACTCCAAGTCTAGTTGCGCGCGACGCAGGTTCCGTCATTCTGTCCGTGCGCACTGAGGAGCGCCGTAGGAGTGGCGCTGGTCTGAATAAGGCACGGGAGCTGCCGCGGGTCGCCGGTGGGGAGTTAAGGTGTAGTAGTTCTAACGTTGGCTGCGTGTTTTTTAAAGCGTGAGAGCGCCTGCCTCAGTGCCCCCATACCACTTCTGTAGATCCCCCATGACATCACCTGCCTGTGGCCATCCCCATATTTCCCCTGCCTGTAAGGCCCTATAATCTTGCCACCTGATGGCCCCCATATCCCTGCCCTGTGGCGCCCCCAATACTCCCTGCCTGTGCCCCTATAATGGAGCGCCTGGTGTCCCCCATACCACTTAGCCTGTTGCGCCCCATTCAACTTCGAAGGCCGGTGCCCCCAAAATTGCCTTGCTGTGGCCCCATCACCCACTGCCTGTGGCCCCCCATATCCCTGCCTGTGCCACCATATCCCAGCCTGTGTGCGCCCTAAAATGACATAGCCTGCTCTGTGGCCCCCCACGTGCCCATGTCTGGGCCCCCATGGCACAAGCGTCGGGGATCCCGCCTGTGACACTCCCATAATCCTGCCTGTGCCCTCAATAATGCCTGCCCTGTCCCCCATACCACTGTGTGGCCTCCATATCCTGCCTTGCCCCTATAAATGGCTGCCTGTGGTCCCCCATATACTGGCCTGTGCCCCCAAATACTGCCCAAGGTCCCCCATAATCCCTGGTCTGGTTGCCCCTATAATGCCTGCCTGTGGCCCTATAGTCCCTGCCTGTGGCCCCTCATATCCCTGCTTGTGGCCCCCATATGCAGCCCATGGATTCCTAACAAAGAGGCCTGAACTGTGGCCCCCTCATTTCTGCCTGTGGCCCTCAAATCCCCTCCGCCTGTGTCAGGTCCCCCATAATGCTTGCCTGTTCCCCTATAATCCTGTCCTGTCTGCCCCTATAGATGCCTGCCTGTTGCCCCCACTAACCCTCCTAGTCTGGCCCCTTATATACAGCGCCTGCCTGTGCCCCCATACGCCTGCCGCGTGGCCCCCCATAGAGCCCCTGCCTGTGGGTGTCCCCATCATGCCTTCTGTTCCCCTATATACCTAGCCTATGTGCCCCTATAGCATGTAGAGCCTGCCATGTGCCACGCCCAACATACTTCGCCTGTGGGGCCCCCATATACCGAGTGCCTCTGTGCCCCCCATAAACGCCAAAGGTGCCCCCTATATGTATATCAATGCCTCATGTGCCCCTATATACCTTCTTGTGAGCCCCTAATATGACACAGCCTCAGTAGCCCCCATAAACATAAGACTGCCTCAGTGCCCCATATACCTTCCTTGTGGCCTCATACTACCGCAAGCCTGTGTAGCCGCTATAAATTCTCTGCGCTCTCATCTTCCCCCAAATATACTGCCTCAGTGCCCCCATACGGGCTATACTGCTGTGCCCCCATATCCTGCCGTGTGCCCCCATAAAATGCCTGTGCCCCCCATAATACTGCCTTGCCCCCCTAATATACTGCTGTAGGTCGCCCCTATATCAGCTGTCTGTGGCCGCATATACCCTGCTAGTGGCCGCCATATACTGCTTCCAGTTGCCACCTATATACCGTAATCTGTAGCGACCAGTCTAACATACCTAACTAATACGGAGTCTACTGTGGAAATGTGAAGATTCCTAAGAAGTATTGTGTCCCAAATCCTTCAGGGGGACAACTATTCGGCCGGTGAGGCAATCAGCATGAAGGTGACACGAACCCGGATAGAGAGAAAGAAAGGGAACAGTGGAACGTGCCGCTGCACATCAGGAAAAACGTCTCACGGTGAGTCACTAAATGTAACTGCATGTGCAATCACCTTATCTCATGTCTGCTCTATCAGTCCTACATAGCAACTAGTACTCCTACCACTATCTGGTCACTGTATGGTATGGCGGTGGACAATACTGTCTTCAGCAGTGCCTGTGATACGCAGCAGATGGTCACATGTGTTGGGGGAGCGCGTGTTGGTCAGAGGTCTGGCAGGATTATTGTGAGCCTTAATACTACAAGTTTAGGCGGTCCCTCTTGGTTCTGTGAGCGTTTTAGTAACATTCACTTGTCCTGGTGTAGACACTTTTGCTGCTCAGTGTGTAGGCAGCTTGTCACGTGTATTTGGGTCGTCTGACTGTTCAGGGGTATTAACATATGCAGTGAGAGAAAAGTGTTCCTCAAAACTAAATTTGTCTCTCTTGGTGTGCATTTTACTGTACAGTCAGACTGCCTAGGAGATGGACGGGACTTCTGTAGTGAATGTGCAGAAAAATATTGACAGGAACACAAAGGTTTTTCTTCCTCTTCTAAAAAAACTATCCTCTAGTTCACAATAGAGGGCGCGAAAAATGTTTTGTGAACCCAGCCCTACCCAGAAAAACACAAAGGGCCCGACCCCCGGGATGTTTTAGGACCCTAGCAACGCCCCTGGTCAGTGGTCTAAAATTATGCCCCAAATGTATCCTTCGGGCAAATGCAACTAGGCAGTTTGTCAGAAATTTTCTGCACCAAATCTGCAGTGCAATCCACAGGACAAATCCATACAAATTGCACATATTGTGGTAGAATTGTATCGCTGGCAATTTCTCAATGATTTCTTAAGAGAAAAAAAGAAAAAAAAAGACGTTTAAAATACAAAATTGCAGATTTTGCTGCCACAGCAAAGTCTGCACTGGTAAGGTTGCTATTGGATTTTTTAAAAGGCAGATTGTCTTGAAATGCAAGCAAAATTTTTCGCATGCAATCATTTATACAAAATTTTATTTTTTAAAATGAAATTTTATAAAATCACATCTGCTTTGCTTGTACAGTAATCTGCTTCAGACTTTCCATGTAGAATTCCACACAGAAAACTGGCAGCAAATCCACCCATTGTGCATATACCCTTAATCTGTTTGATAGTGTGTATACTTTTTTAATGAAAATGTATGTGTTGCTCAAATAAATCCCTGTTCAGTTTGACACTGCTTTGACCAAACCTGTGAATAAATTTGGGTTTGAAATGTCCCATATTCTCAATTCTAAAATGGGGTTAGGGTTTTACAGGTTAATTTACTGTTCCTCGGCTACTGGTGTGACGCAACTTCTGTTGCGCCATCACTTCTGATCTGACATCATTTCCAGTTACCATAACATAGGGTAACCTAGCTATGGTAATCAGATGTGATTCCGCAGTGGGAGCATTGCCAGACCAGACCAGAAGAGTCATGTAAACCATAAAAATCCCTAATACTAATCCCAACCGAAAAAATACCTAACACCTCCAGAAAAACCACATAAAGAAACAAAGTTTAAAATATAAACACATTCTCAAATGTGTTTAATTAGACAAATAAAGGCATTTCACCTGTAATTCAGTAAAAAATAAAACAAAGCACTGGCCCTTTAAGGTAGACTGAAGGTAGCCTGAAGACAGCCAAGTTGGGCTCTTCACAGCATGATGGATCACTATGTTGACAGCTCTGTGAGACTTTCTGGTTCTGAGCTGGGAGAATCCATTGTGAAGCCTTTAAATCTGCAGTGTGTGTACACTGGGGAAATCTGTGCTGCTAAAGTAAAACCTATTTTCCTATAATATCGAGAAAAATCATCTGATTTGCTAATGACATGTATTTGAGAAAAGTCCAACAATTTCATCTACTTTACATTTTTGTGTGGTGGTGTGGTGGTTATAAGTGATCTTTAAAGTAAGGTTTATTTTTTGGAGGGAGGGATGATTTTTGGTGAAATGTGGGTCTATTTTGACATGGACCTGAATCTAAAATACAACAATAATCATCAACAACTAAGTATGAATGGTGCTATATTATATTATTTTGTTAACATATGGTAGAAAACAGAGGAATGCAATAGCTGATGTCATTAATGTCTAAATAGTACTGCATACTAAGCTTACAAAGTATGCTAGCATTTGTCACATAATGAAAGTACCAGCCTCATTCAAGAAATAAGCATCATACTAGATATTTATGAGTTAGTAATGAAAGACGGACAAAAGCAAGCAATGGGCTAAGGAAAAAAATAACACGAGGGAGCATGAGACCAATGAAGAGTAGACTGTAAACAGGAAATTGTCAGAAGGGGAATAAGAAGTTAATCTCAACATAAAAAGGTGGTGGGTGAATATATGCAAACAATAGTCACTAATTGGAAGCTGCTGAAGGATACCCAAGAGCGTGCAAACATGATAAAGATAAAAATGAAAGACTGCTATTGCTTCATTGAAAGATAAAAATAAAAAGTCCAGCCCCAACACATATATAAAATGCCATCATCATGAGACTCATTCCCAAGACCAACTACAAAGTGTTAAAAATAGCTATCTAAAAATACACAGACATACAGAGTTCCTTCAGCATACAATAAATGGTTCCAGGATGACCACTGTACCAGAATGCTAAAACAAATGATGGGAATACTACAACCTCAATTCCAAAAAAGTTGGGACACTAAACAAATTGTGAATAAAAATTGAATGCAATGATGTGGAGGTGCCAACATCTAATATTATATTCAGAATAGAACACAAATCACAGATCAAAAGTTTAAACTGAGAGAATGTTTAATTTTAAGTGAAAAATGTGTTGTTTCAACATTTCAAGGCGTCAGCAAATCCCAACAAAGTTGGGACCATGCCGTTTTTACCACTGTGTGGCATCCCCCCCTTCTTCTTACAACAGTCAACGACGAGTTTTAGAAATGGGATGCTCTCCCTTTCCCTGTCTAATACGGGCCTCTAACGTTCAATCGCGGGGCCTTTTTTTTAAATTATTATTTTTTATTATTATTTTTATTTTAGAGCGCCATTAGTTCCGGGCGCTGTACTTTTAAGGGGGAAATCATACATAAAAATGTTAACAAATCAATGTGAAAAAAATTATATAACGAAACAAGGGGAAAAAGGGCCCCTGCCCGCGGGGGTTACAATCTACAAGGAAGAAGGGGAGAGACAGAAGGTGTGGGGCAGACATGCTTGCGGGCCGGTTTAGGGGTGGTGGGGTTAATGTGGGTTGTAGGCATCCTGAAGAGATGGGTTTCGGTTGCTTTTAAAACGGTGAAAGTTGGGGAGGCTGATGTTTTGGGTTAAGGAGTTCCAGAGGGGTGGGTAAGAGGGGGGAAATCTTGGGAAGGGTTATGTGGAGCGATAAAGGGGGGGAGAAAAAGGGGTCCTGTGAGGAGGGAGTTTGCTGAGGGGAGGGTATCGGGAAATTAGGGCAGAGATGTATGGAGGGGAGGGGGTCATGGAGAGCCTTTAGGTCAGGGTTTAGTAATTTGAACTAATTCTTTGGGGGGCATGGGACCGGGAAAGGGGATGGCAGGGGGGGAAGGCAAGGAGTAGCGAAGGGGGAGAGGGGGAAATAGAGGGGCCAGATTTTAGGGGATTGGGGGGGACGAGGGTGCTACGGGGAGCCCACGAGAAGGATGTTGCAGTAGTCAAGGCGGAGATATGAGGGCGTGACAGCGTTTTTAGTAGTGTCAGAGTTGGGGAAATGGGGGGGGATGGTGAAATATTTTTTCAGGGGGAGGGGGCGGCAAGGGGTGAGGGTTGGATGTGGGGTTTTGAAGGAAAAAGAGTAGTCAAAGGTTATCCCAAGGGGCAGCGGAATTGTGGAGTTTGGGAGAGGGTGGGCCATTAACATGATGAGAGATCAGTGGGGGAGAGAGAGACGGGGAAAGAGATGAATTCTGTTTTACTACATTTAGTTTTAAGCGACGGGGGGAGAAGAAGAGGAAATGGAGGCATTTTGGGACCCGGGGGAGAGAAAGATTTAAAAACAGGACGGAATATAAAGCTGGGTGCGTCGCGTAAGGGTGTTGTTTAAAGCCCCCTATTTAAAAAGGGGATGGCCCCCCCCCCTAAACCCAAACAGAGAGCGGGGGGTGGGGGAGGGGGGGGGGGTTTTCAGTGAGAGACATGAAGTCCGTTCAGAGATTATGAAGACCAGGAAGGGCCGGGTGGGGATCCGGGGGAGGAGGGTTTTTGTAGCGGGTGGAGTGGTCACCTTTAAAAGGCAGGGGACATCAGGAGGAGGAGCACAGAGTAGTGGCGTGGGGCTTTAGCATTACTAGGTCATTGGGTGCCCCTTTTTTAGGGCAGTTTCGTGGAGTGGTTGGGTGGAAACCCTGATTGGAGTGGGTAAAAGGAGAGATTGGAAACAGGTGGGGAGGCAGATGAAGATAAACGTGCTGTTCCAGGTTTGGATAAAAAGGGAAGCAGCAATGGGGCGATGGGTTGGACATGGGGGAGGGGTCGAAGATGGTTTTTTAAAGGGTTTAGTTGGGGATGGTCGCATTTTTAAATGGGAAGGAAAGAGCCAGAGGTTAGGAAATTAAAAAGGGTGGTGAGGGTTTGGGAAAATAACGTGCTGAGCTGGGGATGGGGGTAGGAGGGCATGGGTCAAGGTTACAGGTAGGGGAGGTTGGTTTGACCTAGAGAGGAAAGGTTATCGGACAACATGGGAAAGCAGGGTTATGGAAGTTTTTCCTGGGGACTTGTCGGGGGAGGGGGGTGGTGGCGATGGTAGGGTAAGAGGGGGTAGGGGGGACTGAAGGTCAAGTTTTCCCTCTAGGGGGTTGATCTTATGTAGGAAATGATGGCAAAGTTGTCCGCTGATAGGGAGAGGGGGGAGGAGGTGCTGGGGGGCGAAAGAGATTTGAAGGTGTGAAAAAAGTCTGGGTTGTGAGCAAGGAGGATATGAATTTGAAGAAATTTGTTTGGCGGTGGGAGGGGAGATTTAAAGTGTTTAGCGATTTTTTTTGTATGGGGTAAGTCGTCGGTGGACGAGTTTTTTTCCCAGGGGCTTTCAGCAATTCGGAAGCTCGCCTCAGTTTGCTTAGGGGAGGCTGGGGGCCAGGGTTGTCTGTGTGTTAGGGTTTTGTTTGTTTTTGAAGGAGCATGAGTAAGGTGGTGTGATTGTATGGTTGTAGAAAGGGGGCTTTTTCGGGGTTGTCAAGTGAGGATTGGAAAAAAAGGGGAAAAGGAGTCAGAGAAGGGAGGGTTAGGTTTTTTGTAATTCCGGGGGGTTTGCCTAATTGAGACGGGGAGCAGGGGGAGTGGAGGGGTGGAAAAGAAGGTAATCGGGTTTGGGTTTCAGAAAAATGGGTGAGGGAGTTTTGAGTGTCAATAGGGGGAAGGCGGGTGAAGAGAGGTCCAGCTGTGTCCGTTGTGTGTGGGCCCCAAAAGGGTCACTGTGAAGGCGAAGGAAGCAGAGCGAGAGGATTTTGTTGGCAGCAGGGAGGTGTGCATCAATTGGATGTTAAAATCTCCCATACAATGGGGGGGGGATTCAGTGGAAAGAAAGGGAAACCCCAGGAAAGAATGGTCAAGGGGGCCCGTGGGGGGCCCCTGGGGGGGGAGACCACCCCACCTGCAGATGGGGGGGGTTTGTAGATGGGACAGAGTGACCTCAAAGGAGGGGGAAGTAAGGGAGGGTAGAGGCGAAGGGGCAACAAAAGAGCAGGTATCAATAGAGAAGGCCAACCCCTCCTCCATGCTTGTTCCCGGGGGCGGGGGTATGGAAATTGGAGACCGAAAAGGAGAGTGCGGCAGGGAGACAGTGTGGGGGGGTTCAGCCGGTTTTTTATCCCAAAGGAAAAATAATTTGTGAGAGTGAAAGGGGTGTTGAAGTAGGAGAGTTTGAAAATACAACCGGGGTTCCCCCGAGGCCCCGGGGGAGAGAGAAGATGATGGGGAAAAGGGGGAATGTTTTTAAAGGGTTAAGGGTTTAAATTTTTTTTGTGGGGGTGGATCGTTTTTTAATCTAGAGACAATAGTGGGAAGTGCGGGGAGGCCCTGGGTTAGGAGATATTCCCCAGCAGCCAGGAGCAGCATGAGAGGGTGAGCAGGTGGGATAGGAAGACGATTTAGTTTGGGTCTTTTTTGGTGGGGAGGGCGTTGATGGTAAAAAAAGGGGTTGGTGGCAGCATCAGTGAGAGGAAAAATGCGGGGAAAAGATAGGAACCCAAATTGCCCAGCAAAGGGGTGGGGATAGGCAATTAGTTTCAAAAAATGGGGGTTTTGAATAATGCAGGGAAGGAGAAGCTGGTGTGGATCGATTTAGCAGTCTAAAAAGCTGTAAAGAAAAAAGAGGAGGGTTCCTTTGCCATCTTGTTCAAGTCTGGTTTTAAGTCTGCCATTAGAACAGGCACTTGGGAAAAAAGGGGACTTTCGACCAAGGGCACAAGCGATCTTAAACAGGAATTTATACAGCTGAAATTCAGATCAGACAGAAAAAATCAAGGTGAACAGGAATGGGAGGGGGGGCTCAGTAATTTTTCAAAATGAGGGAAATAGGAAGTCGATAAAAAAGGGAGGGGTGCGGCCCAAACAAACCCCAGGGGGTGGAAGACGGGGGAGGTACAGTGTGGGAACCACAAATTATAAATAGAGAAGATGCACATCAAAGGAACAACAGGGTTGCAGATGGGGGGTTTTAGTTCACAGATGATACATACACAGTACATATTGAGAAAACACAGGGGTTTCTAGTGGGGGTTAGTTACAGATAGATACAACACCAGTACGTATTAGAACACACAGGGGTTTCAAAGGGGGTTGTAGTTCACGAGTTTGATACTACACATCAGAAAAGAGAACCACAGGAGTTCAGATGGGGGGTTTTAGTTTTACAGATAGATCAACACATCGTATTGAGAACAACACAGGAGTTGCTAGAAAGGGGGTTTTAGTTCACTAGATAGATACATACACCCCGTACAGTAAAAGAAACAACGAGTTGCTAGAAAATGGGGGGGTTGGGATTTTCAAAAAAAGATAGATACATACACCCCGTAAAAGTATTGGACACCAGGATGCAATGGGGGTTGTAGTTTTTTAAAGAGATAGATACATACACATAAGTATTTTAAACACAACAGGAGGGTTTTTTTTTTCAGATGGGGGTTAGTTCAGAGATAGATACATACCAACGATTGAGAAAAACACAGGAGTTGCTAGATGGGGGGTTTTAGTTTTACGAGATAGATACATCACAGTACAGTATTGAGAACACACAGGAGTTGCTAATGGGGGGTTGTAGTTCACGAATAGATACAAAACATTTCAGTATTAAACACCAGGATTGTAGATGGGGGTTTTTAGTTTACGAGATGAAACATACCATAAAATTGAGTAAAAGGGATTTTATATGGGGTTTTTAGTTTTTAAAAATAAAACAACACAGTACAGTATTGAGAAACACACAGGGGTATGCTAGTGGGGGTGGTAGTTCCAGATAATACATAAAACATTTACATAAAAAAAGGGAGAACACACAGGATTGTAATGGGGGTTTTATTCACGAATAGATACATACACAGTACAGTATTGAAACACACAGGAGTTGTAGATGGGGGTTGTATTTTCACGAGATAGATACATACACAGTACGTATTTAAAAACACAGGAGTTCTAGTTTTGGGGTTGAGTTACGGAAAAATAATACATAACCCGTACAGTATTTTAGAAAAACACAGGAGTTGCTAATGGGGGTTGTAGTTCCGAGAAGATACATACACTACAGTATTGAGAACAACAGGGTCAAATGGGGGGTTTTAGTTCACAAAATAAAATACATACACATACAGTATTTAGAACACACAGGAGTTGCTAATGGGGGTTTTTAGTTCCAGATAAACAACCCTTTAATTAAAAAGAGGGGTTTATAACAAAGGAAAGGGGGAATTCAGGGGCGGCATAAGGGTTTTTTGGGTTTTAAAAATCTGCCATTAGAACATGGCACTTTGAAAAAAGGGGACGCGACCAAATCACAACGACCCTTAAAACATGGATTTTCCCCTTAAATGGTGTTCTCTACAGGTGAAAGATCTGGACTGCCCCGGGGCCCTTTTAGTACCCGGGTCCTTCTCCCACAGCCATGATGTTGATTGCTGCAAATGTGGGCTGGCTTACTTGCTGAAAAATCAGGGTCTTCCCTTTAAAGAGATCCTAGATGGGAGCTATTTGTTCTAGAACCTGAACATAGCTCTCTGCATAAAGGGCCTTTCCAACAGCATTGCCCATGCCACAAGCACTCATCAACCCCATACACAGTGATGCAGGTTCTGAACGGGGCTTGATAACTGGGGGTTTCCTTTTCCTCTCTGGGGGGATGACATGGCTCCCATTTTCCATAAAAAACTTCAAATCGACACTATTTGACCACAGAACATTTTCCCCTTTTCCACATCCATTTTAAATGACCCCTGGCCCAGTGCAAAGGGTACTGTGGAGCTTTCTTAGAAATGGGTTTCCTCTTTTACTGTAGAGTTTTAGCTGGCAATGGCGGGTGGCACGGTGGATTGGTTTACTGAAATACTTTGGAACTATTTTGAGCCCCTTCTGGGATTTCCTTGACATTTTCCATTTCCCGTTTTTAGACAGTACGTTTAAGGGCCCGGGGATCACGAGCATCCTAATTTTACGGCCTTGACCCTTAGCACAGAAATTTTCCAATTCCTGAATCTTTGATGATGTTATGTATGGTTGATGATAACTTTAAAATCTTTGTATTTTACGCTGGGGGAACACCATCCTGGGATTCTGCATATCTTTCTGCGCAACAATGGTGGAATTGGGGATCCTTTACCCTCTTGGCTTAGAGAGCAATGACAACCGAGTAGTCTTTTTTTACCCAATCAGTTTTCAATTTACCTAATTAGTGTTGATTGGTCTTCCATTGTTTGTTATATGCTCAATGTCTTTTCCAGCCACTTATGTACTTTTCCCAACTTTTTTTGCATTTGTAGACCTGTAAAATTTAGAATCACATAATTTTCCTTTTTAAATGTTACATTTTTCCAGATTAAACTTTTGATCTTGATTTGTGTTTATTTTGAATAAAAATTGATGTTGGACCTCCCCATCATTGATTCAGTTTTTTATTCACAATTTGTTTAGTGTCCCAACTTTTTTGGAATTGAGGTTGGACATAAAATTAGTGACGGCTGCATACCTTATTTCTTTAGATAGCTACATTACTTAGATAGTACAGACATAACTATGGAAAACTGGTAATTGGTTCCAAAGCTCCAAAAATGTTACCCAACATAATGCAACATAAAGATATAAAAAATGAAGCAAATTACTAATACAGATAAAGCCCGTCCTTACATATAACAGTCAGAAAAAGCTTCTGGAAGCTGGAAATCACTTTTACTTTTTAGAAAAAGGAACTGTCTTTTTGGGTCATGTACTTTTTTAAAACATAACCCCGGTAAAAAAAAAAAATGGGGCTTCCCTCAACCAGTACTCAAAGAAGTGGCACATCCTGACCATTAAATATAGTACGAAAATCAGTATCACCTTACTGTAAAAGGACTCTTTGCAATCACGATGCACCTCACTAAGCAGAAGTTTTTCAAGCAAAATTTCATAATAATTTTTGGATCTTTCCCTAAAACATATGTCCAACAGATAAGTAGGTTTTTGACATTTTTTGCCTTTTTTTTTTTTACGGAAGCCATTGTAATTTAAATGCATTCCCAGACAAAATAATCCTGTGTAAGTGCATAACGAAAAATGGCCAGGCCTTTAACAAACTTTTCAATGCTTAAAAAACAAATAACCCATAAGGACACAGCTAGGTAGATGCTAGATAGGTAACTAGGCAAAGCTGCAGGCAGGTAGGCAGGCAAGGCTGCATTGCTCTATTTCTCAGTGACAGGGCTGCCGTAAAAGCAGTACAGGGGCTACTACTGTATGGGGCCTGGTGAAAAAACTTGAAACAAGGCCCCCACAAGACCCCCTTGTTTCACAAGGAAACAGGGGCTGGGGCCCGGAAGGTTTTTCCGCCGGTGTTTATTAAAAATAGGGGCCCGGGCTGCTGGGAAGGGGGAGGGGGGAAGAGAGGGCATCTCCTCTCTCTCTGTCTGTAGGCAACTAATTAAATACTATTTTAAAATTTTCCCACTTGCAACAAGAGGAGGAGGGGGCCCCTGCTTTGGTACAGTGCGAAATCACGAATAATGTATGTGAATGTATTGAGCGCAGCCGAGACGCGCAACATGGGCCCCCTCTCAGCAACGGCAAACCCCCCCTCCTTGAGCAGTGCCCCCCAGCGTTCCTACCTAAATAAGTGAGGCTCGCTACCTACCTACCTGCCGAAGAGGGGGCCCCTACCTAGTATTGCCTTAGAGGGGGGCCCATACCCTTTTC
>JAODAL010071406.1:0-15537 GCA_025379985.1 Phyllomedusa bahiana
CACTGTATCATCATCACCCAATGGCTATACACACCCCACTATACAATCACCCAACAACAATACACACCCCACTATACAATCACCCAACAACAATATACACCCCGCTGTACAATCATCAACCAACAACAATATACACCCCACTGTACCATCATCACCCAACAATATACACCCCACTGTACAATCATCACCCAACAATATACACCCCACTGTACAATCATCACCAACAATATACACCCCACTGTACAATCATCACCCAACAACAATATACACCCCACTGTACCATCATCACCCAATGGCTATACACACCCCACTGTACAATCATCACTAGTGTTGAGCGATTGCGTTGGCTATCGAGATCGATCGATAGTCGATAGTCGGCCCGCTATCGATAAGGTTTTTCGATAGTGAGCATCGATTATGAGCAAATTACCATTAAAGTCTATGGGAGAGCAACAACCCCCTTCATTATTACACCCAACAGGGCTGGAGAAGCTGAAATTAACATCCACAACAGTCAAATGGATACGTCCAAATCTTAGGCAAACACACTTAGGTTAAAAAAGTCACAGAAAAAAAGTCACAGACCATTCACTATCCCTGTCTTGTACCACAGCCTGACCCTTAAACCGCATCACCCACAAATTAAAAAGTGCCAGAAGGCAGTATGATTTTAACATCATGTTACTTGAACTGGACTTTTGAATTTTCCCCTGTCCTGGAACGCAGCATGAGCCCCAAAACCTGCATGACCCCCAGATTTAAAAAGTGCCGCAAAAAGGAGACTTTTCAACCCACCATTTTAGTTGAACTGGACATTGACTATCCCTGTCCTGGGAGACAGCATGAGCCCCAAAACTGCATGACCACCACATTTAAAAATTTGCCGGGGGAAAGGAGACTTTCACCACCATTTTAGTTTCCTGGACATTGACTATACCTGTCCTGGGCCACAGCATGAGCCCCAAACCTGCATGACCCCCACATTTAAAAAGTCCAGGAAAAAAGGAGTCTTTCAACCACCATTTTAGTTTCACTGGACATTGACTATACCTGTCCTGGAACGCAGCATGAGCCCCAAACCTGCATGACCCCCAGATTTAAAAAATTGCCCCCAAAAAGGAGTCTTTCAACCACCATTTTAGTTGAACTGGACACTAACTATATCTGTCCTGTGCCACAGTATGACCATTAAACCTGTCGGACCCTCAGTTTAAAAAGTGCCGGAAAAAGGAGTCTTTCAACCACCATTTTAGTTGAACTGGACATTGACTTTTAACCTGTCCTGGGCCACAGCATGACCCAGGGCCGGAGTTACAGTGGGTGGGGTGAAACCCCAGGTGGCGTCCGTCATCTATTAACACGCGGGTTTTAAAATGCCCTGATGACGCAGCAACGAAAAACTGTGTGCTGAAGCAGAGTGCGGAAGCGGAAGTGTGAGAACTCCAGCCTTCCAGTACACAGTCAATACCTGGGTAGCGCTTGCCCCTCCGTATGAGTGTGGACCAATTGAGCTTCATTTGGAAATACTGGTGGTTAACGCTCCTGTTCCGCCCAGGTGCCCTTTTCTTGGCATTCTTTTTCTCATTTTACTCAACGTGCTGGAGGAAATGGTCTCTGTACTTTGTTCTCTGTCCGTGCTCCATACTCCATGACCTACATCTGGTCAAGTTTTCCTGTACCTCCCTTGTACAATTCAGAGGAAATTTTTTTTTAACAGCTATTTTGTACATGCAAGTTTTTTAGTACTTTAATTCTAGGAAAAACACATTTTTAAAATAGGATGGAATCCCACCATCTCTTTGTTTCTCTTTTTTTCTTGTATTAAATGGGTTGTCTCAATACAGGGATTGATAGCTATGTTAAAGATCTTGCAAAAACAAGTCATTTTGCAATATGTGTCCATTAACAGTGTCCTACCTATTCCTGTTTCTGACACCCCATCCCCTTGAGCCACTCTTGACCAATTGTGAAGAACAAATGTCTGTTAGAAACAACATTTTTTAGAATAGGACCTGTAGTTAGCTGCATGTCACGCAAAATGCCCCCAAAAATTCAAAGCATGACCCTTGAGCCACTTTGGTCAATTGTGAAGAACAAATGTCTGTTAGAAACAACATTTTTTTATAATAGGACCTGTAGTATTGCTGCATTCAAAGCAGCATGCCCCAAAAAAATTATAAAAATGACTTTCAGCCCATGTTTAAAAATTGTGAGGGAGAAATGCCACTTAGAAGCCACATTTTCTATTCACAAGGACCATAATTATAGCTGTATCTCACAGCAACATGACCCCAAAAAATTTTAAATATGACTTCTCAGCCACTATTAAAAATTGTGGAGGGAGAAATGCCACTTAGAAGTCACATTTCTGTTCCAAAGGACCATGATTGTAGCTGTATCTCACGCAACATGACCTCAAAACCAAATTGACATGCGAAAAACTTCTTAGATAAAGTGGGTAAATGGAATCGGTGTTGTCATGAAACCTTGCTGTCTTTTACAGTCTCCTCACAGCAAAACCAGCAAAATGAACTGTTGGGAAAAGAGAATAAAAATTGCAGTAAGAATGATCATTTTAAAAAAAAGTTTTCAAGAGGACCATTTCTGTTTGAAAAGGGAATGTGAAGTAGACTGGAAACTAATCGGTGACCTCAGAAATTTGGGGGCCCCCACAACATCATCAGAGATCCATGCCTGATTATCTTGATGAAAGTCAAAGATCCACATTATCTGTGGAAAGCCGGATGCGTTTGTCGGTAATGACTCCTCCAGCTGTGCTGAAGGTTTCGCTCAGATTTTGACGCTGGCTGCTGGGCAGGACAACACCTCTATGGCATGGCGAGCCAGTCGGGCCTTCGTCCATTTTGGATACCAGAAGTCTATTGGGCCCGGAACACATGCAAAAAACATCGGTGTTGAGACGTAGTTAGTCGTGCACCATGATCTTAAGTGATTCTGTGTGTTGGATGTGTGCCCTGCATTGCATGCGTTGGTGAGGTGGTAAACAAAGATTGCCAGAGGTCACCCATTAGGTTCTGCCACCTTCCCTCTGCTGCCGCTAGGGCCTACTTGGCACTCTACAGCTGTCACGTCGCTGATGTTGTTCCACCGTGACATTTGGGGAACGTGAAGCAGACGCAACAGTGGTCTCCAGTTGATCACTCAGAATGGTCTCCATTTCCTGAATTTTACAATCTATTTTGTTGGGTGGAAGGAAAGTGCTGTTTATTTTTTAGTACCGGGGATACAGGAGTGTGGCAACACAGTAACTGTTTTCATTTTAAATGGCCTTAATGCGAGGATCAATGTTGGAGGAAATGGAGCATCCAAGCATCATGTGAGAGATGGAGCCTTGATTTCCCAAGCCTCTGGGTCGAGAGGCGCTAGCAAACCGATCTTCCTCACCTTCCTCCTCCGCCTCAAATTCGCGCCAACCTCTTTCCAAGGCAGGGACGTCGTTAACATCGGTGTCTAGGAATACCTCCTCCTCCTCCTCCGCTGCCTCCGGCACAGCTTCAACAACAGCCTGGCTTCCCTCAGAGATGCACCCTGAGAGCTGATGCGCCCCCTTGCACTAGCTCTGGACCCCGAACCAATGCCTAAAGAAGACAGATGAAATTGAGAAACTGTCGGGCCTTGTGGATTTGAGGAGGGGAAAGGCTCGTGTCCGCATCTGTGTCCGTCTCCTCCTCCGTCGCTGGCGGGGGGCCTGTTGTTTTTTAGAGTGTCCAACGATCGTTCCCGAACTAAGATCACCACAATGCTCATGCTGACAAGGGCATCGTCCCCACTGACCATTTTGGTGGCTTCTTCAAACTGGCAAGGATGGTGCAGAGCTCTTTCAAACCCGCCTCCACTCTCGGTGGTTCAACACCCCGAGGTCCGCACCGCTGCTTGTCAGGCATTTTTCACTTCGTAAATGCGTAATGGGATTGCGCTGCTGCCACAACGCTGGAGCATGTGGAGGGTGGAATTCCAGCGTGTTGCCACGTCAACAATGAGACCGGTTGACGGGGAGGCCGAGCTGACGCTGCAAGGCAGCCACGCGGGACGAAGCAGGGTGCGAATGGCGGAAGTGCGAACTCAGACCTCGAGCCTTCTTCAGCAGGCAGTCCAGACCCGGGTAGCTCTTTAGAAATTTCTGGACGACAAGGTTTTATGACATGTGCAGGGAAGGGATGTGCTCCAGCCTACGATCTTAAGGGTGGCCAGAGATTTCGACCGTTCCCGCAACACCACCTTGCCTGGCACAAGGTTCTTGTCACCCAGCCAGTGCTCGGTCTCGTTGCTTAGAGCCGTCCATAGCTCCTGACCTGTGTGTGGATGGTCTCCAAGACAGATTAATTTCAACACGGCCTGGTGTCTCTGAGCACGTGATGCCACCAGAGGACCTTGGGGGAAAGAGCCCTGCACCATCCCTGCGGTTTTGAAGAATGTGCGCCGAGCCTGAGAGCCACCGGCACCCCCAGAGACATCCACACAGCTCACCCAGGGGAGCTGTCACAGAGATATAGCGGCCTTGGCCCCTGCTTACTGTCCATGTGTCGGTGGTGAGATGGACTTTTTTCCCGGGCACAGATGCAGACAAAAGCGCTTGAAATTTTAGATGACACGTGGCGGCCAGGGCAAAGGGACGGCTTTTCTGGCAAAGAAATGCCTGCTCGGCATCTGGTATTGGGGGCAGGCGAGGGCCATGACGTGGGGGAACCCATCTGTGTCCACGACGGAAAGGCAACATTTCCAAGGCCAAAAGCCTGGCAAGCCCACATTTTAGGCTTTTGGCTTTGGGATGGTTTGGGTTAAAGTGTTTCTTCTGTTCCCAAACCTGGAGACAGAAGGCTTTGGGTGCTAGACTGGCCGCTGTACGGCGTGCAGGTCGTCAAACTGGCGGAAGGAGAAAGGGGTTTGGATGGGTCTCTGGTGGTGCTAGTGGTACTCGGGCGACGGTGGAGGCTGGGAAACGGAGGCTGATCCTTATCATGACTCCCGAGAGACATGGGCAGCTGAGGACGCTTGGTGGTGGCGGGGAGGAGGAGGCGGAGGGCCAGAGGGTGTGACAGTGGTTGGAGGCCCGGCGTCGGTTTTGGCCTTTTTTGGCCAAGTGTTTCCTCCATTTCAACTCATGCATTTGCTGCATGTGACTAGACATGTTGGGGGTGGTTAAACACCTAAGATTCTTGCCTCTACTTATGCGTTTACGGCAAAGGCGGATATGACATCGCTGGGTGAACAGAGGCTTGCTCAAAGAAGGCCCAGGCTTGAGAGGTCCTGGACCTTTTTGACGGCGATAAGCGAGGAGCGGGGTTTGCGCTGACCGTGGCTGGCGGAATCATTTTTCAAACGGGGCTTTGCGACCGCCCTCTCCCTTTTTGTGGCGGGACCCGTTTTTGCACTACCCCATCGTCTTCCTCCTCGTCCACTGATGAAGCCCCTTTGCAAGCAAATTTGCGGAAAAGACCAGGATGGGGTCCGCAATGTCGTCATCATCATTTATCATCAACACAGGTGACTTGGTCGTCCTGACTTTCTGCATCCAGAAAGCTGCGGGCTACAAGCAAGGGGCACTGCAAGGCGTTGCCGACCGCCCCCTGATTTTTGCCGATTGACCCCGGGTTCCTTCACCTCCTCTGATGGCAAACAGTAACTGGGGCAGAGCAGACTAAATCATCCTCTTTGATCTTTTTTAAAATGCCTTCTGACCCAACCGCATTTGTCATCAAAGAGGTCTTCAGAAAAATGGATTATCCACAGTGGTGGGTACACGAGTTGACATTTGGGCTGCTTCATGTTGGACGGATGCTGATGATGCTGATGATGACATTTGTGGCCGTGACTGGGAGGACGAGGAGGTAAGACTGCTAGATGCAGGTTTCATTAACCACTGAAGGACAGATTGGCGACGATGTTCGTTACTTAGATTCACAGGGCCCTGACCCAGCGATGACAGCCCTGACGGTCCTGCAAATGACGATCCGTGGCATGCGTCTTGTCGCCAGCACTGGAAGGAGCACCTTCTCTCGTACCTTTTCTCCATGTGCTACCCCTCTTTGCTCGCTTACCACCTGCATTCGCTCCATGTCCAGAAATATAAAAATTGAGAAGGTATGGAATTTGTTTTGGAAAGTCTCTTATTAAAAGACGGCAAATCACAGCTATTTCAAATCCCCCTAATCAAAACAAATTGCTGGATTCAAATTTAACTGCAAGGTGTCTATCAACAAATCTGGACTGGGCAAAAGTCCAAAAAACACGTATCTGTTATGTTTTGATATAAAAACGGGTTTTTTTTTGCACCTTTCAATTCACCTGTGGTGAATATAAGAATTGCTGTTTTAAGATTTACGTAGATGCTGCGTCAATGAAAAAGTTTCTGGGTGTGCAAAAGTCAAAAACACGTAACTGTTATGTTTTGATATAATAAATGGTATTTTTTGCACCTTTCAATTCACCTGTGGTGAAATTAGAATTGCGTTTTTTAAAATTTACGTAGATGCTGCGTAAATGAAAAGTACGGGTGCGCAAAAGTCAAAAAAACACGTAAATGTGATGTTTTCGTTACGATACACGGTATTTTTGGCAAAAACAACCTGTGCTGACTACAAGATTGCTGGATTGTAATTTAAGTGCAAGGTGGATTATACACATTCACAAAAATGAAAATGAACCCCCTACTGAAATGTATACTGATAAAAGTGGAGTTTTGCAGCTTAACAAAGAGACTGCAGTTACTAGAAATGTGTGTATCCAATATAAGTTCAGGCTGCCCAATATCCAGGAAATATTTCAATAGCAAACTGTTAATAATAAAGATATTCCACTACAATGTCTACACTAAGTCTTGGTGAACTTTATCCAGTGTTCTTTATAGATAGAGCTTGTCGTGTTCGCCCGCGGGGGCCCCCCCCCCCCGCTCCCTCCGTGACTTTACACCGGTAGATGCTGCTTTAAAATTCTCTAGCTAACTACATAAAATCTTCCAATCTCTAATCTAACTAAATTGGAAGGATCACAGCTAATAGCAGAGGTTTCTCTGTGCAGAAATAGACTAATTTGCTGAGCTGTGTGGCCACAGGCAGAGCGCAGGTCCTATCCCTATGAGACGCTGAGAGACCCCTGAGGCTGAAACAGGAAACGCTGTTCTATGTAAAATGAGGGGCATGTGATTTTTCCAGCCAATCGCAACCATACACATCCCAGTCATGACGTGCACACACATTCTCCCCTGCTCTATTCTGTTTAAACTCATTTGCTGGCCGCCAAAAATTACAGGAAGGCCGAAAAAGCGCGATCTAATAGATTTAGCTCAGATTTTAACCTTAATTATCGCATGATCTGGAAAATTCGATCACCATAAAAACCTTGCCGATTTCAACTTTGTCGATAAAAATCGCTCAACACTAATCATCACCCAATGGCTATACACACCCCACTGTACAATCATCACCCAATGGCTATACACACCCCACTGTACAATCATCACCCAACAACAATATACACCCCACTGTACAATCATCACCCAATGGCTATACACACCCCACTGTACAATCATCACCCAACAACAATATACACCCCACTGTACAATCATCACCAACAATATACACCCCACTGTACAATCATCACCAACAATATACACCCCACTGTACAATCACCCAACAATATACACCCCACTGTACCATCATCACCCAACAATATACACCCCACTGTACCATCATCACCCAACAATATACACCCCACTGTACAATCATCACCCAACAATATACACCCCACTGTACAATCACCCAACAACAATATACACCCCACTGTACAATCATCACCCAACAATATACACCCCACTGTACAATCATCACCCAACAATATACACCCCACTGTACAATCATCACCAACAATATACACCCCACTGTACAATCACCACCCAACAATATACACCCCACAATATACAATCACCACCCAACAATATACACCCCACTGTACAATCACCACCCAACAATATACACCCCACTGTACAATCACCCAACAACAATATACACCCCACTGTACAATCATCACCAACAATATACACCCCACTGTACAATCATCACCCAACAACAATATACACCCCACTGTACAATCACCCAACAACAATATACACCCCACTGTACAATCATCACCCAACAATATACACCCCACTGTACAATCACCCAACAATATACACCCCACTGTACAATCATCACCCAACAACAATATACACCCCACTGTACAATCATCACCCAACAACAATATACACCCCACTGTACAATCATCACCCAACAATATAACTCCCCTTCCCTGTACGGTGGTCCCAGTGTACTCCATGACAGTCCAGTAGTAGGTAACAATTGTGAACTCCAGTGATACAATTTGGCGTCTCCACACAACCATCCATAAGGTTCTGATGACTGTATGGTGACCACCACCCTCTGCTCAGTCGTCTATATACCCCACCTTCCCTCTCTGTATATAGTTACCTACCTTCCACAATCACGGTCAGTGACTTGGTGCACTTTTGGTTCCCTTTGCTGTCGTGGACGGTCATCGTGTATTTGATGTTTTGTCCCATTGGTTTCTGGAGGTAGAGGGAGCCATTCTCATGGAGCTTACAGAGTCCCGGGAAAGTTGTGGTTTTCAGTTTTTTGTTAGATGTCGGCTTATCCTTCCATTTTGCTAGACGGACAGTATCTAGTTTTTTCCATTCTATTAGATCAGATTGGGACACTTTGCACTCAGATTTGGATACATCGAGCAGCACACTCTGGCCCGGGACTGTGTAGTGTACTTCACTGTTTGCTGCGACCATCCCTGAAATAAAGGTAGTGGTAAGAATGGAGGTGTCCACACACCAAAAACCATGGGAGGATCCCAACCCCAGAGCAATCTAGAAACCATGGGAGGATCCCAACCCCCGACCCAATCCAAAACCAGGGGAGGGCCCAACCCCCGGCAATCCCAAAAACCTGGATGGATCCCAACCCCGAGCAATCCAAAAAAAGTGGGAAAATCTTACCCAGAGAATCCAAAAAAAATTTTGGGGGTCCCAACCCTGAGCAATCCAAAAACATGGTGGATCCCCCCCTAGAGCAATCCCAAAAAACCAGGGGGGGATCCCAACCCCCGACAAACCAAAAACCCCTGGGGGATCCCCCGAGCAAACCAAAAAACCCTGGAGGGCCCCAACCCCCGAGCAATCCAAAAACCGTGGGAGGATTGCTACCCCAGAGCAATCCAAAAACCATGGGAGGATCCCAACCCCAGAGCAATCCAAAAACCATTGATAGATCCCAACCCCAGAGCAATCCAAAAACCAGGGGAGGATCCCAACCCCAGAGCAATCCAAAAACCATGGGAGGATCCCAACCCCAGAGCAATCCAAAAACCAGGGGAGGATCCCAACCCCAGAGCAATCCAAAAACAATGGGAGGATCCCAACCCCAGAGCAATCCAAAAATCAGGGGAGGATCCCAACCCCCCAAGCAATCCAAAAACCTGGGTGGATCCCCCAACCCCCGAGCAAACCAAAAACCCTGGGAGGGGTCTCACCCCGGCAATCCAAAAACCATGGGAGGATCCCAACCCCAGAGCAATCCAAAAACCATGGTTGGATCCCTACCCTAGAGCAATCCAAAAACCAGGGGAGGATCCCAACCCCAGAGCAATCAAAAAACAAGGGGAGGATCCCAACCCCAGAGCAATCAAAAAACCATGGATGGATCCCAACCCCAGAGCAATCCAAAAACCGTGGGAGGATCTCTACCCCAGAGCAATCCAAAAACCATGGGAGGATCCCAACCCTAGAGCAATCCAAAAACCATTGATAGATCCCAACCCCAGAGCAATCCAAAAACCAGGGGAGGGGTCCCCAACCCCGGGGCAATAAAAACAAGGGGGGGGATCCAACCCCGAGCAATCCAAAAAAAAAAGGGGGGGATCCAAACCCCAAACAATCCCAAAAATCGGGGGGGATCCCAATCAGGCACGATACAAGAAGAATGTGCGTCCTCCAGGGTTGACCCCCTGTCCTGTTGTTGGGTTTTGAGTAAAAACCCCAATCCCGGATAAGCTTTAGGGCAAACCCCAAAACTGGAGGGTGGGGGCTAACCTGTCCAAAGGGCACCCGGGAAAACCCCAGAACCGGGGCTGCCCCAGAGCTATGGGAAAAACCCCCAATGGTCAGACTTCCCCAAGCCCCTGGGTTTCCCCAACTGCTTAAGATTGCCCCCACAGACCAGGACCCCCCAGATTGTCAAAAATGCCCCCTACAATGGGCCAGCCCCAACGCCAAAATTTCCCAACATCTCCCTGGAGCGCTTGCAGAGTGCTCAGGATTGCGACCAAAACCCACTGGACAACCACCCCCCCCTGCTCGGGGCTCCAAAAACCAACCTGGACAAACCCCCCCAAATGCTCGGGCTGCCCCCAACCCAAAGGGGCTCCCCCCCCCGCTGCCAGGATTGCCCCACCCCGACCCCCTTGTCCCCCCCTGTTGTTGGGGTCGATATAAAACAATTGATATGTTTTAGGGCAAAAGCAAAACTTGGGAGGGTGTGGGGCAAAACCGTCCAGGCCAACCCTGGGCCCCCCTCGGGGGAGCTCAGGGGTGCCCCCAAATTTTCCCCCGAGCTCCATGAATGCTCAGGGTTTCCCCCGGGTCAGCCTGGACATCCCCAACTGCCAGGACGCCCCCCATGCAACCTGGGGCTGCCCTGCGACTGCCCGGACTGCCCATGACCAAAGGTTAACTTTTGGGTTACGGGGAGGACGGGGCCCCCCCCTTTTTTTTTGGGTGGGGACGGGCCCCCCCCCTTTTTTAGCCCCCTTCTTTAAAAATAATCCTATGAAAATGGGAAAAACGGGAAGTGAGGGAAACAAGCCAGAGGGGGAAGATTAACCTTTGCCTCCTATATTTTTGTTTTCTTTGGTGCAAATATACACCTCAATGCTTGCGAGTAAAACACGCTGTTGGAAGGAGAGTCAGCAGGGGCTGCTTCACCCAACAAACGCGCCACATCCAGACACCTTATCTGTGGGTATCTTCCCCCCCATTGTATTCCACTTCCTCTATCTCAGCCCCCATCAGAGAAAGAACTCTTTTCAAAAAGGCAACGCATCAATACAGAGACGGTAAAGGGGGAAGGGGGCCAGGGGCTGTTACATTATGGGGGTTGTTTTCTTATATTAGATTGGGATTTCACCATTGTTTAAACCCCTGTCACTCTTGGGAGCTCCCGTATTTTAAAAAACCCGGCATACGCAAACGCACAGCACGCCCCCCCATATGCCGTGGAACATGCCATAAGGGGACATTCATGCGAAGATATGAATGTATTTGGGGAAAGGGTTCATTGGATTCCTCAGAAAAGGGATCCAATCGGCAAAAAACGATTTACATTTTACCATGGAAAATCATTGTTTTTTAGATATATGATTTTTACCGATATTTTCGCAAGTACTGTCAGCCCACAAAAAAATTTTCGAGGTGTTTTTCCCCTAACACATAAAGGAAAGGAAAATCTCCTCAGCATCTGGGGCTTTTCCGTCGGGAAATTTTGGTTTAAAAACGAGATTCCAAACAAGAAAATGACACCAAAAAAAATCTATATAAATACACCAATTTCCAGGGTACCTTGTCTAAAGTAGCTTTGGGGGGACAGTGTTAATCAATAAACTTGGGGGAAAAGGTAATTAATCTCTTTGTACATGTTAATGTAACTCTGGTTTCAGTGATTTTTTTATAATATCGGGGGGACTGTGAAAAAAATTTTCTGGGGGACATGGGGAATGAAATCTTGGTACAGGGGTTAGTAACTCTGGGGTAAAAATAAAAAATTTTAAAATAACTTTTGGATAAATTTAAATTTTGGTTGGTTAATTAATCTCTGGGTATCAAATGTAACTCTGGAGTACTAGCAAGTAATTTACTTGGGGTTGGGTTAATTAAACTCTGTGGTCATGGTAAAGTAATTTTCGGGATTTTTTAATCTTGGGGGTTATGAAAAAATCTCTGAGTAAATGATAATGAACTTTGGGGGAGGTTATAATGTAATCTTGGGACAAATAATGTAATCTTTAGGTACTGTTGTAATGTAATAATCCGGGGGACAGGGTGTAATGTAATTTCTGGGGGTACAATGGTTAATTTTAATCTCTGGGGACAATTTTTAAAAATAAACCTGGGATCAGGTTAATTAGTAATCTCTGGGGAAAGTGTTAAAAGTAATTTTTGGGGACATTGTAATGAATTCATTTCTGGTTCAGTGTGATTAAACTTTTTTGGGGGCAGTGAATTTATTTTTTCTTGTGCAATTCATTTTTAAGGGAAGTTAGTCTGTAAAATTTTGTGGCCCCATGGAATAAATTCATTTTGGTCAGTGTGTTGTCATTTCTGGGTGCATGGAGTGATGTCCTTTCTTGTTAGTTGCAATAAAATACATTTTTGGGACAGTGTTGCTAAGTGATTCTTGGGCAAGTGAGATTGGGGCATCTAAGGGGTATATTATAGGGGGCTGGGTTTGGGTTTTTATTACCAGGCTGATTTTTTTTTCAGTCTGGCCCAAACTCAGTAATTAGAGAGCCACTCATAAAACCTCCCCAAATTTCCCAAAGGTTCCCCCTAAGGGACTCCGCCTGCACCCCCTGGGGGGGCTCACAGCCTCCCTCAACCCCCTAGCTGGGGATGGGTTTCCAAAGGGGGAATTTTTTTGCCGGGGCATTTCCCGGGCCCCCCCTTTTTCACTCTAATACACGAGATCTGCCCCGAAATTAAAGTGATTTCCCTAGTTCTCAAGAGACTATGGGTTAGCCTCCCCTCCCCCTCTCGACAGGGACATCTTTTTGTAAAACGGGAAATAAAATGACATTTTAATTTCTTGTGGCGAATACGCGCTGCGAGTAATGCATGTCTATGGGGCCGGCAGGTTGCCGCCCCCCTGCGCCGTAGGAGTACGCGCGTATTAGTGCGAGCTCCCGAAAGACACGATGTACTGTGGCGTGTACTGTGAACATAGCCTTAGAGGGGGCCGCTTCACTGCAGGGAGGGGAGGAGAGAAAAGGGACGGGAGTGGAAGTGAAAGGGAAGGCGAGTGAAGGAGGGAGGGATAGGAAAATAGGGAATGAGAGGGAAAATTGGTCTCCCCCACTTTTTGAACCCTGCCCATGACCACCCTGGAAAGCAAACAGACTGCTCATGATTGCTCCCACAACACCCTGGACTTCCTCCAGACCACTCTATACTACCCCAGACTTCTCAGGACTACCCCTGGACCATCTGGGAATGCCCATCTAGGTAGGGGGCACAGTTTGCACAAGTCACACCGTTAAGTGGGCTGTTGAGGGCTCTCAGATATATGATTTGGTGGGTCAGAAGTATAGTGGTCTGACATGTGCCACACTCTGATTGGTCCAAGTACTGGTAATCCATGACAGCTCAAGCTTAGCTGCTACCTCTCTATCCCCCAGAAAACAAGTCTCCGTAAACCTGAGCTAGAGGAGTGGAGTTCCTCCAGCTGCCAGGGTACTTCGGAATATACATCACATCATACCTGCACAGTTTGGTATGGTGTGGGGGATAAAATTGCCCAGGACCGGCCACTGCTGCCTACAGACCACCTAAAACCACCGTGGACCTCCCAGGACCCCTCGGCAGGCAACGCCAAGGCTTCCCCAACCGATTGGGTTCCTCAATCTGATGCTGAGGTCATCCAGATACCGGAGAGGTCTCCTTGTCCAAAACCAGTGTCCACCAGCTTTATCTACATGGATAGAGGAGAGATCATTGCGCCACCAAGATGCCCAGAGAACCAGTGATGGAAGCTGAGTAATGAGTCCTCGAGGATGGACAGCTGCCCATAGGACTCTCTGACTGGTCTATTAGAACATGTGGGGAAGCCCTGATCCTGCTGAGCGTCCTGCAGGATTAAGAAAATGGGAGGATCCCAGGAACTCTAAGCCGTGGGGTTGATTCTTGGGGACCATAAGTGGAGTTGATTCCTGGGGCCACCAGTGGAGATGATTCTTTGGGACCCATCAGTGGAGTTGATTCTTCTGGCCCATCAGTGGAGTTGATTTTTGGGGTTCACCAGCGGAGATGATTCTTGGGGCAACCAGTGGAGGTGATTCTTGGGGCAACCAGTGGAGGTGATTCTTTGGGGCCAACCGTGGAGGTGATTCTTGGAGCCCACCAGTGAAGGTGATTATTGGGGTCCACCAGTAGAGCTGATTCTTTGGGGCCCATCAGTGGAGATGATTCTCGGGGCCCACAAGTGGAAATTATTCTCTGGGCCCACCAGTGGAGATGATTCTTGGGGCCCACCAGTGGAGGTGATTCTCGGTCCCCACCAGTGAAGGTGATTTTTGGGGTCCAGCAGTGGAGGTGATTCTTTGGGGCCACCAGTGGAGGTGATTCTTGGAGCCCACCAGTGGAGGTGATTCTCGGGGTCCACCAGTGGAGGTGATTCTTGGGGCTCAATAGTGGAGATGATTTGTATGGCCCAAATTGTGGAGTTGATTCTTCGGTCCCAAGGGTGGAGTTGATATTTAGGGCCCAGCAGTGATGTTGATACTTGTGGCCCACCAATGGAGATGATTCTTGGGACCCACCTGTGGAGTTAATATTTGGGACCTACCAGTGGAGATGATTCTTGGGATCATCCAGTGGCGATGATTCTTGGGATCATCCAGTTGAGATGATTCTTATGGCTCACATGTGGAGTTGACACTTGGGGCCCAACAGTGAAGTTGATTCTTTGGGGCCCAATCGTGTAGATTATTCTTGGGGCCACCAGTGGAGATGATTCTTATGGCCCACATGTGGAGTTGATTCTTGGGTCCCAAGGATGGAGTTGATTCTTTGAATCCCACCAATGGAGATGTTTCTTGGGGCTAACAGTGGAGATGATTCCTGAGCTCACCAGTGGAGATGTTTTTTGGAACCCACTCATTCTTTGGGCCCACCAGTAGAGCTCATTCTTGGAGCCCACCCGGGATTTTTTCTTTAGCCCACCAAGAGTTGATTCTCGGGCTCACCATGGAATGATTTTCCCAGGGGAAATCTCCCAGAGTGAGTTGATTCTTGGGCCACCAGTGAGTTGATTCTTGGGCCCCAGGGAGCTCTTCTTTGGGGCCTTCCAAGTGGAGTATTCTTGGGGCACACCAGTGGGGTTGATTCTTGGCACCACCATGGGAGCTTTATTCTTGGGCCACCAAATGGAGTGTTTTTTGTTGGGGAACCCCCACAATGGAATGTTTTTTGGCCCCCCAGTGGAGATGATTTTGGCCCCACCAGTGAGAGATTCTTGGGGCCCACCAGTGTAGATGGAGATTTTTTGGGGCAACCAGTGGAGGGATTCTTGGGACCCACCGTGGAGGATTCTGGGCCCACCAGTGGAGTGATTTTGGGCCCATCTAGACGATTCTTTGGGCCCCCGGGGGAATGGTTGGGGGCCCCACAAGTGGGAAAATTTTTCCGGGGCCCCCATGGGGGATTTTTGGGGGCCCCCCAGGGGGGGGGGTTCTCGGCCCCCCCAGTAG